>JANIJG010025293.1:15192-35512 GCA_024611175.1 Megaceryle torquata
TCCAGTGTCTCACCAACCTGTTCCAGTGTCTCACCAACCTGTTCCAGTGTCTCCCCACCCTCATGGGGAAGAAATTCTTCCTAAATTATGTTGAACTCAAATCTCTCTGTGTCAGCACTTTTATATAAGTTTATTTGGTGGGTGGCATTTTTCTGTCTTAGGTTCCCATGCTGTTGTATGAGGTCTGAGTGCCTTTGTAGACAAAATTACATTGCCATTGACCTGTTTTATGACCTTGGGCAAAACCCTTGAGGTCAAAATTTTAAATAAATTTAAATAACCGAAGATGTAGGCAGCTGAGCTTTCAGATTTTAAAAAGTACCCATGCATTTTACTATTTAAATTGGTATGAATCAGGCAGTAGATGCTTTTGAGAATCTGACCAACTCTCAGCATCTATATGCACCTAGATGTCTTTACACATCTAGCCACCAGTTACTAGCTTCAGAGATAATTTCCTGGAGAAACTCCACATTAAACTCAGACTACAATGACAGCTGTAACTCTAGGTGTAAAGCTTTAAGTATTATGATATTTCCCTGACTATAATAACATTAGTATTATAGAAAATATACAGCAAATAGTGCCATGGTTCATAGAAAATATAGTTTGGGGGGTTTTTTATTGAGCTACATTTCTTTTCAGATCTGCAAACTACATTTTTAAAATAAAATAAATTTAAAAAAAAGAAATATAAAAATATTATATGCTTTTGCAGGATGGGAAGTGACGTGCTTTTGCTTCTCAGAAGGCTTTTCACTCTGTAAATACTTCCACTTATTTTATAAATAAGCTAAGACACAGAATGTGTTTTCTTTAGATAATTTTTATCTTCAGATTTCCTGTTTTAAGGAAGACTGTAAATCCCTTTTTGCTGCTTCAGAAGCAGGGTTTCATTGTAAGTGAATATGTTCATGTTTCCAAGAAGTGCCCTAAACATGCTTGCTGATCTGGAATTCTGCAGATCCCATAGATGCTACTTGCTTACTGGTTTTTGAAATCTTCATTTATGGAAAATTCTTAGTAATCAGTTAATTTTTCAAATTGACATTTTATTAGCAGTACAGTTTCAGTTTTCATTACTTAAGTGCCAAAACTGCAGCAGAGTATTAGCTAGCACCAGCAAGGTGTTTATGACTAGTAATAGCTTCTCTTTAGCTGCTAAGGTATTGCTGAGCACTCTAGCACAAGGCCAGCATAGCAGTTCTGTTGAGAAGACAGACGTGGACAACACAGCTTCTCTTCTATACCCATTCCAGGACTGGGTTTTTTTATGTTACTGTTTCTTTTTGTGCTTCTCCATCTGGAAAAGAAGCCCCAGGGTTGGGGCTGGTAGCACTTGCAGAAACACAGAGATTTTCTGAATGTGGCATCTGGTTGTAATTCTGGTTTCTTCAAACACAGTGCCCTTTGACAGCACTGCAAGGCTGAGCAGAATGTGTGTATGGCCATTCCTAACCCACTTTGGTTTGTGGGACTTCTGTGCTTTTGAGTGAGTATTCGCCCCCAGCCGTCAGGGCCCTGGTTTAGGCATGAGTAGCACTAAGCTGAGGAGTGTTCCCCTGGAGGTTTTCTGTTTGGTTTGATTGCACTATTGAGTGTGTGCTAATAATCCGTCCAAGACTGCTGCTTGCATGAAACAGATCTTTATCTTCTTTCCTCTTTGTCGTGAAATAGCCAAATTATGGAAACCAGCAGTATGGACCAAATAGCCAGTTTCCAAACCAGCCTGGTCAGTACCCCACTCCCAACCCTCCAAGACCCCTTACATCACCCAACTATCCTGGACAGAGGATGCCAAGCCAGCAGAACACGGGGCAGTACCCTCCTCCAACAGTCAACATGGGGCAGTATTACAAGGTAAGAATTTTTAGATTATCTTCTTGTGTTCTGGTAGATGTTTATGAATGAAGTCACATTAACGACTTCATAGGTAGTACTTCAGTGTAGTTAAAGGAAAGAGATTAAAAAAGCACATTGGTTTTGCTGTTTTGGCTATCACAGAATCAAGTCAATCAGCCAGGTAGCTTTGTAACTTTTAAGAGCAGTTCATAAAGAAAATTGAATATTGCTGCAGCTCATTAAAGGCTTTTACAAGAAAATGTTGGTTTCGCTTTAAAAAGTAGCATGTAAAAAGAAGTACCTAATGGGATTCATATGTAATATTTTCACCTCTTCATGGCACCCTGCTAGAATACAACTTTGGAAATTTGTAATAAACAAGTTCCACATTGCAGTGTCCCAGTTTCAGACTTACAGTGGTCACTGTTGGATTAAGCCAGCCCAAACTTAAAAGCTGTTCCAGCTGTAGAATGTCTTTGAACTGAAGTTTGTGTGACTTCCTCCCACTTCTCCCTCCTCTTTTCTCTTTCTTTTCCCTCTGTGCTGCCTGTTTTGGGCAAGAATTAGAATTGATAAAATGTTGCCTAAAACCTGTTTTATGGATACATCTTGAGCAGTTGGTGTTCCCCAAACTGAGTTTGTACTGAGGGCCTGCTGAGGTTTGACGTCTTTGAAGTGCACACAGAAGTGATCTTTTGCACACAGGTACCCCAGTGAGTATAAGAAGGTGGAGGACCATCAATGGTCTGACCTGCTCTTAAAGCATTAGCTGTTGACGTCTCTGGCCTACAGTCCAATTATGAATGTAGGCTGAAAAACTTGCCCATGGGTGTTGAACTGGAGTTGTTCCAGTGTGATGCCCACAGAAAACACTTTGGGGGGGGGAAAGGGAAAATAAAACATTTTACTATAGAGCATCTGTTCTGTGTGCAACCAGACTGTCCACTGTGCTATGCAAAGAAATGCCTGTTGCATCATGGCAGGTTTTGCAGCACGTTGCCAGGAAGAACACGAGGAGGAGACAGATCCTCAACTACTGTAACTCCAGTGCAGTCTCTTATGATAAAATAAACAGCAGGTCTCTGTGAAGTTTTTAAGTGCCAGATATTTTAATACATTTTACATGTGTTGATTTTAAATGGGGTTTAAGTTTTTTGTTTACGGGATGGTTCTAACAGGGAACTCTCCAATGCATCCCCTGTTTTGTATTCAAATGTCAATCCTCTGGGAAACAGTTAGAAAATAACAGACCTTGTTAAGAAGAGACATTATCCTGGCTTGGGGGAAAAGTTCAGCTTGCCACAGACAGGACCTGAGCCTTTGGATCTGTAGTGATTGTGGAGACAGTAACTGTAGCCGTTAAAGAAAAAAGCAAGGGTGGTTAGAAACGTAAACAGTTAAGATTTCGGAGTGCATTTCTCTCCTTACGTACTTCAGAGTATCCTAGGCTAGCAGCGCAGCGTTTAGATGCAGAATCAGATTTGAAGTCATGATTCTTTGGCTGTCTGTAAAAATTTCCATCTTCTGTCCCTCTCATGTGTATGTACTTATAGCACACGAGCTATTACAAGAGAATGCCATGCAACTGCAGTTTTGTTTCACGTCAGTGTACTTCACATCATTGTTACGGGTTTATTCTGTTAACTACAACCATCCCCTTAATTACAAGAGATGGTGGTTTAATACTGTAGCTACTATTTATACTTAACTATAATTTTTCTCTTAGTTTGTCTTGCTCAGCAGCAAACTAAGAACAGAATCAAACTGTAGGTGTGCAGAATAAGAGATGTCCCCTGACCCCCAGAGCTTTCATTCTGAGTAGACAAGTTGGACAGGAGTGGAAGAAAGGATAGATGGAAGTAAAAGGGGCACAGACATCCTAATTGTGTGGTCTGGAATTTTGTTTTTCATGTAGGCTTCTGTGTTCTGGGGCTATTTTGGGAGGAAGCCAGAGAGAGACAAAGGGCTGGGTGGGTTGGGGCAATGTGGAAAAACTGAAGCAAATGGCTGGCTGGTTTTGGAAAGAGTGTTCAGAGGAACGCATTAAGCCTCTTGGCAGCCTTGCCGGTATCTGGTCACTGCCTGAATTAAGCTGGCTGGTCTGCTGGTTTCAGTTCCTGCTTTGCTCTCCTGGTCTGCCTCCTCCCCAAAGGCTCATGGGATGTGCTGTGGTTTCTTGTCCTTCCGGAGACAGCGGGGCCTCTCTACCTTGTTCGTAGACTTTGGTGTTTGATAGCGGTGCAGTTCACAAGGCTTATTACTCTTATTTTCAGACTGCAATAACAATGTGATGTTATTTATTTTCTAGCCATCAAGGCCTGTACCTGTGGCAAATTACCCTCATTCACCTGTTCCAGGAAACCCCACTCCACCTATGACTCCAGGGAGCAATATTCCTCCATACCTGTCACCTAACCAAGATGTCAAACCACCATTCCCACCTGACATTAAACCAAATATCAATGCTTTACCACCACCTCCAAGTGAGTAGCAAACAGAATGGCCCCACAGTCATTTATTGTCCCTCTGTTCTCTGCCACATATATTTCCGAGTCTGGAAACTAACTCAGACTGCTGCTCTGGGAGAGGCTTGGATTGCTATGCGGTGATAGGTGTGGCGTGCACAGTGGAGGCTCACTAGAGCCACTGGGTAGGGGAGAGATTGCTATCCCCACCTGAAATAGAGTATCAGAAAAGTTCTTCCAGGTTAAACTTGTAAGGATTTTATTTCTGAAGTATTCCTTTTATACACTTGCTGAGAATAAAAGAGTTGATTTGGGGTAGAGTTATGCGTGCTTGATAGGCTTGTTTACTGTATGAACTTTCATACTGGTCTGTTTTGTTCAAGGGCAGAGCCATTTATTGAACAACACTGCAGAATAGTGAAAAATGTGAATATTTATAGCGTTGTCTCTATTTTGATCTGTACAGACTTCTTAAGAATATTCAGTAGTATGCCAAAAATTGATATATGTTCCATTCAGAGCCACTCAATGTCACAGCTACATTTGGCTGGGAACAGGGCAGGAATAGCAAGATGTCTCTGGCTCTGTACTAGCACAAGATATTTGAGGTTTTGAAGTGATGGATGAACAGTAGTAGATATCACTTGCTAGGGAACTGAGAGAACCTTTTTGTTTTCTGTAAAATAACTGCTTCTGCATTAGCACTTTGCAATTGATGTTTGGAATTAAGGATAGCTGAAAAATGAAGTAGAAGAAGGTGTCCTGCAGTAATATTTGGGCAAGAACACAGCATTTAAAGACGTTTGGACTTGGTGGACTAGCTCTAAGTTACCACAAACCCTCGTTTTTTAAGATCAGCTGGTAATTGAATGCCAGTGTCTTTGGTCATTGGATAGTTTCAGCTGATGAAACTGTTGGAACTAATCAGGCAATGCTGATGCCAGTTCAGCACGGGGAAAATAAGCATTATCACAGTTTTCCATAACGAAGAGATCTGTTGTCACTCTTCTGCCAACAGAGTAAGCCTGACACAGAACCTATCTAGTAATAAAACCCAGGAATTCTTGCAAAGCTCGCTTTCTGTCTATGGCCAGAATGCTACAGTCCTAATGTGAAGTGTAGGAGATAGAAGACTTCGGTTTGACGTTACTATCAATTTGAGTCCTGTCACTTTATCAGTGAGATCATGTAGTTACTTGTGATTTTCTTCTTTGTGTGTATGAACCTGCTAAGTTAGACCGAGTAGCAGATCACTGTGCCATTTTTTAATATGCTGTATAAATATACACATTATTATTGCACTGCAGATGCTAAAGGGAAAGTTCACGCTTTCTCTCCCTCTTCGATCCCAGCCAACCACAATGATGAGCTGCGTCTGACATTTCCCGTGAGAGACGGTGTTGTACTGGAGCCCTTCCGGCTGGAACACAACCTGGCAGTCAGTAACCATGTCTTTCACTTACGGCCAACTGTTCATCAGACGCTGATGTGGAGGTAAGCTCAGCCTTGCTGCGAGGAAGTCTTGCAGCCAGTGATGGAGCAGTGGCAGGCTTGATGAACTTCATTTAGGTTTGCCGTGAATTTTGCTTTAAAAATTGTGGCCTAGGTAGGAAGAACGCCCTTTAAACTCACAGACAGTCTCACCTGTCATTTTCCAGAGACAATACGTGCTAAAATGCTTCCTGATGTGCGTTGCATCTCCTTGCTGATAGCATATGTCATGCAGTGTTTGAACAATCACTGCAGCTGTTCCATCCGTTCCGGTCTGGGTGGAATGGGTGTGGAATGTGCACGACCAACACCAGTACAGACTTCCATTTGGGACACTCTGAAGTCCCAAGTAATTTGTGGCCTGTGAAATGTTAGTTGCCCGAGTGACTATGCAGAGTTGTTACAGTTTATGCTTAACCTACATGGTGTGGAATATCTGATAGTGAAAAATAACACACTAATGAAGGACCTGAGCTGAGGCTTGGTAAAATCGTTCAGAAAGACCAGTGTTTAAATCCTACAAACTTTAGAAACTGACTTGCTAAATCCCCGCTCTCCTGTGACTCCACAGGTAAGGACAGGTAGAAATATCAGAGCATAGCTTTCCACATACAGAGGCTTCTGGTTTTCCTTCACAGCGAGTATTACTTTCCATCACAGAGGAATAGTCTTCCTAGGGGGTACTGCCCTGCATTTAATGCAGATCTGCATAAGTGATTCCAGGTTATGTCCTGATTCCACCGTGCTCGTGGAAGGGCTTTAGGTCAAGTGACAATCAGAATAAGTCTGTCCCCTCGATTGGTTTTTCTCAGAAAACATTTCAGTGTTTGTCCTGGCTGCGGATTACATCGTCTGAGCCTGTTGCTGTGCACTGTGGAGGCTGGTTAGTTGCTCAGGATCTTGTATGGAGATGATTTCACAGGTGGAACAGCTGAAATGTCAAAAATGCAGCATCTTAAGCACATTTTCTGTTATGCCTGCCTGACTTTCAGTTTCTTCCTGAGCCTGGACCACATGCACCTTAATGGGAGTGATCTTCTGTGAGGATCTTCTTCCCGTTCTCTAGAATCCACTTGAGACTTCTATGATGAGGTGGGCAGAGAAGTACACTTAGCTCCTGCCCCAGGGACAGACTGGCTCTAAAGCTGAGGCCTGATGGAGGAGTCCTTGCTGTCATGGTGCCTCCCTACTCTGAGGTAGCCTGGGCCTTGGAAGGGAGGGATACTGCAGGCAGACCACATGCAATAATTAACACCTAACTCTGAGGTCAGTTATTGCTTACTTGCATTTCATTATCGTGGAGTACTCGCAGCAGAGGGAGTTTTGGCAGTTATTTGCCAGTTCTTATTAATAAGTAATCACTGCTGGGGATTGTGCTGGCTCATTCAGTAGATTTATAGTGCTGCACTGAGGCATGAGGCTGTTTCTTAATATCTGTTCTTCTTTCTTCCTTAGCTCACCAAACACATAGCCTTTATTTAAACTTATTTTAATGAAGACTCATAGGTAAACTGTGCTCAGGTCTGCTGTTTTGAAAAGCTTGTTAATAGTGGGGAGAACGGATGGTCCTGTAATGAAGTCATTTCACATTTAACTCAGGGCTGGATGGACTCCAGAAAAAAATGAATTAGTCACATGTGTGGATGGCTTTCGGTTTTACAGAGAATGGTGGCATCGAGCCAATTCCGAATATTTGTCTGCCAGTTAAAATATTCAGCAAAACCTCTCACGTGTACACACATAATGAATAGCAATGCAGCTATTTTTCTCCCCACTGGGAACTTTTCATGGTTACAAGAAACAGAAAGGTTGAAGGCAGGGAAAATGTCTCCTTGAAGCTGGTTCACTCTTAGCACTGCTCAGTTATTAATAGTGTCCCATGGTGGAGACTCCGTGTGCTAAGAACATGAAGGTCTCCTGAGCTCTGTCACCATTCTCTGACATTCAGCAGGCCTGCTCAGAGTCCTCGGGAGCACAGTCTGCTTGGGTTTTATATCGGAAGTACCAAGCCTTGCTTCTCTCTGTGGTTGGGTGACTGTGCTGTATTCTCATGAGGTGAGACTCTCCAGTGGACTTGCAGTGAGAGCTTTCAAAATATTGTTAATAGAGTATTGGAAAAAAAAAAGCCTGAAAAGCCTTGAGGGTTGGACTAGACAGTCTTTAAAGGTCCCTTCCCACCCAAACCATCCTGTGGTTCTGTAATACAGATGAATTATGTTGAAAGGTCAGGCAATTTGTATTCTCTACCTGCTTAAAGGAAAGCACATGTTTTTATCCAGAGCTAAATCTTGATGTTTAGAAATGCAGAAAAGACAGTGTTAAGTCAGAATTGAAATGTCTGCTTTTGGATAAGGAAAATGACAGTTAAGGTGATGATCTCCTGAATGAGCTGCTCCTCATGGATCTTACAAAGATATCTGCCTTCAGGCAAGATGAAGAAATGAGCACCTGGACTTTCAAGCATAAAAGATAAACATTCAGCTGTCTTTTGCTGTCATGAACAGCAGAATCCTGACATTTCAGTTCAGTTCTTCGTGGTCTTTTAAATTTCTTCTTCAGATTACTCATTCCTAACACAAGGTTAATATTCATGTATGAAACTGAAGTCATAGGCTCTACCCACTTAATTTGTGATTAACTTACTCTCAGCCTCTTCCTTTTTTGGAGGTGTTACAAAACTAATTTTTGAGGAGCTAAACAGTGTGTGAAAGTTATTATCGGAGAGGTGGGAGGAAATCATGCTCTGAAAGGAGGTCTGAATGGAGTAGATTTAATCCACAGCTGTCTTAATTTGGAATCACCGAAACACAGAGGGTGAGACACAGAGGTTATTTTGTCCAAGTAGATTTACCTCTTCTGAGGCAGGATCAGCCGTACCTGTATTTTGTCTGGCAAGTGTTGGCTCAAATGGCCTTTTAAATGCTCTGAGTGGTGAAGAACCCACAGTCTTTCAGCGCAACCCAGGGCAGGGTATCGCTGTCTTGTTCTTAGCTCTTAATGCACAGGAAGGACCTACCTGATATTAACATTTTTCTTTCTGCAGGATCATTCCATGGTCTAGTTTTGCAGAGTGGTTTGAGATGTTCCCTTGGATAAGTGTCAAACATTAACAATAACCTGGTAGCATGCTTACATCATTAATTCATCACGGCTTGCTTCTGTTAGGGGCTTTTATGAAGAAAGTATGTTACATCCTTTACTGGCAGGAATTCTAGAAAAAGAAACTGATAAAGGAAAAAGAATTCCTAGCATCAAAACAAACTCCCTCTGCAATGCAAAAGCTAAGTTAAAGGAAGATTTATTGGTTGTCGTACAGGTCTGACTTGGAATTACAGTTCAAGTGCTATCACCATGAAGACAGACAAATGAACACAAACTGGCCAGCTTCAGTCCAGGTCAGCGTTAACGCAACCCCACTTACCATTGAACGTGGCGACAACAAGACATCTCATAAACCTCTGCACCTAAAGCATGTCTGCCAGCCAGGAAGAAACACAATTCAAATTACAGTCACAGCATGTTGTTGTGTAAGTACACCAAGCTCACGGCTGCAGCTGCTGATGCTGAGTTTGCTATTTAGTACAGTTTGCAAATGTTGCCTTAGCTAAAAGAGCCTTACTCTCATTTTTTCCCATGCTTTTTTCTGGTAAGGTGCTTGTTTGATGATGTTGACAAGGTCTGAGTGCTGATATGGAAATGTTTGCTGCTGAATTATTGCAGAATGTAGTGGTGTCCTTCCTGGGTCTCCGAAAAGCTTTGCAGTTTAGGGCAGGAAGGGGGTTTGATCTCCTGCCTGTTTAGCACGTGCATGTGTAACAAGGTGGCTAAAGTATATTAATGTAGAAGTAGATTATTGTGATGCAGACTGTTGTCCTGTATTCATTTCATTTACTTAGGGTATTAAACTCTGTTTGGTGTGACATGAGAGCATCAACCATCAATCACTGGTGGTGGTGATGATTTTTCAAATAGCTTTTTAGATGAAAAACTCATATTCTAGGGTGCAGTCTAGACCATACAGCTCTCTCCTTCTCTGTGGTTTATTTACTCTTGTGGATGAGTACTGCATTTTTAAAGCAGATTGTTGCATACATACAGTCTGAGCTTTTGACTGTTGCGTTGTCACTGACAAGAAAGCAAGCTGCTGCCTCTCCCAGGGTCACAGTGTGAGGCACTTTGACAAGAAGCCATCCACCTGTTTTGCTTTACTTTACACTGACGTTTCTCCACGTAATGTCATTTCTCTGGTGGCTAAGAACAGGGGCAGCATCCTGTGAATCCACAACAAGCTCTGTGTTGGGGAAGACGATTGAGTTGATTCCAGATGCATCAGTAGCAAATAATTTTTGCAACTTCCAAGGTTGTCTGAAGGCAGGCAGGTAGGCTAGACTGTGTCAAAGAACCCAGGGGGTTAAAAATAAATGCTGCTGTCAGCAATGAACACATCAGCCCTATGTATTTGGAATATTGAGGAGGGAGAAAATGCAGAAAATCTTCGCTTTTCTAAAAGCTCCTGTCTGCTCTGTGCTCCCGGGACACGGAACAACATTGTGTTGCCATGTTGCACGCTGAGCAGCGTGCGAAACGCCCCTAAGGGAGCGCGTGTGCGCAAGCAGAGCAGAACCAGCTTTTGCATTTAAGCATCAGACTCTTATGGAAGCCACGTGTCAAAGGGAAGAATGCAGCTCTGTTCAGCAGCGTACTTAAGGCATCTGTCTGGTTCTCTTGGTAACAAAATGCCTTTTCTTTCAGTCACACTTGTTCGTGTTGCAGTTAGTACACCGGCCATCAGTTCGCTCTGTACTTCAAGGTCTACTAAAGAAACGCCTCCTCCCAGCAGAACATTGCATCACGAAGAGTGAGTGTTCATTTTCTGTGGGTGATAAGTTTCCAGAATGCCTACGGTCGATTGGGATAAGCTGTTTCTGTACAAGATTTACTTGCTTATTAAAAACCTGAAGCTGTGCTTGTCAGGAATTTCCAGAACATCATGTGTGTAGGTTAAATTGTCGGTATCCCCAAATGTTGAGGGCTATTTGAGTGGGGGTAGCAAAGTACCAAGGACAGAAGCTTAGTTCCCAATGAGGACTCCCTCTTTCCAGGAGAATCTCTGTGTTTTTTCCTCATACTTGTTCCTGACTTACCTAAAAGCCCCATGTAGAAAGAGTATTTATTTAAGGCTGCTTTAAGTGCTGGTATGGCACCTTATTTGATTGAGGATGTAGCTGATAAGCAGGCGAGTGATGGCTTGTCCATTCAGGAGAATGTTCTAAATTACACAGAATACACCTCTGCAGATAAACTGTCCGTTCGATTGGCTCTTCAAGGTTGAAGCGTTGGTCTTTCAGATTTCCACGTTAGAATTTACAGCACACTTGTGTTTTCTCACACACGCACGTACCTCCTTCCTAAACAGTAAAGAGGAACTTCAGTAGCGTAGCAGCTTCCTCTGGCAATGCGACACTGAATGGAGAAGACGGAGTAGAGCAGACTGCCATCAAAGTGTCTCTGAAGTGTCCCATCACATTCCGGCGGATTCAGCTCCCAGCAAGGGGTCACGATTGCAAGCACGTACAAGTAAGTAGATGCCAGTGGCCTGGCAGTAGTCCCTCAGTTCTGTGTTGTTATGGTACCTTTAGCATTATCACGTGAGAGCGCCTAATGAAATGGGGTTTCTTTGTGGCTTAGCAACCTAAATAATGAACTGTATAGATACGTTTAATGCAGAGGGAGAAAGTGAGCTGTTTGGTTTAGTTTTTGGTGCTAGTGGGCTTTCTTTTTCACGCAGTTTAACTCTTGTCCAACTGATTCTGTTACAGTGTTGTCCCTTGATTTCATAATTTTTTTTTCTTCCTTTTTTGTTTGTTTTGGTTTGTTTTGGTTTTGTTTTTCTTCTTTGTTTGTCTCTGAAATCTAGTGCTTTGATCTGGAATCTTACTTGCAACTGAACTGTGAAAGAGGAACTTGGAGGTGTCCGGTATGCAAGTAAGTGCAACCATACTACGTGAAATGTACAAAATTTGACCAAATTTCATTAATGTTTAAGGTCATGGAGGGAAGAAAAATGAAATGCTAGGAAATAAGGTATATATATTACATTTACCTAATAGCATAAAGTCCAAGGAGAATGCTTGCAATCTATCATAAACTGAGGGAACACCGTGGAACATTAGAAATTAAGACCAAATAACAAATATTTTCTCACAGAATACATAATCTGCAAGCTCTCGTTACAGGCTATCAATGGGTTGTAGAGGTCAAAAGAAGCTCAAATATTTACATTGATAAGACAGGTATCTACATAAATAAATGAACTGGGATCTTGTCTTCCCATAGATTATGAAGTGTAAGCAACTACCAGACAACAACATACCATGGCAAAAGAACAGATAGCCTGTTCTAGACTTATTTTTGTATTATTATAATACTGTAATGCCCAAGTTGTTGAACTTCAAATATGTAAATACTTAAGTGTTCAGCATCCGGCTGAAATTCAAAGTAAGGACACCAAATAACTGTCTTGGGTACTGTGCTCGAGTCACACAGATACATACGCAGTTAATGGCAGCGTTCAAGGAGAGGGGGAATTTTCAATACTGCAGCATTTCCCACTAATTAGGTAGGAAATGAAGTTGGATCCTCCAAAGTCAACATCAAGTGCAAATTAAAGGAAGAGCAGAAAGCAGGAAGGATTGTAGTCCAGTGCAAGGCTGATTTTAAGAAAGGTAGAAGATTTCAGAGGAGCAAAAGTTTGGAAAGATTGCTTAAAGGAGAAGAGAAAGACTTTGGCATACTTTCAACCTTATGTTTTGGCCAGAGAGCTAGTATACTGCAGAAGAAATGGAACAAATAGCTTTGAAGTGGTTACAGACTCCCCATTCTTATGTTTAGCTGGACAGATTGCCTGCAGGCCAGTTCAGTGTCTGTAACCTACTGTGCTCAGTCCACAGGGTTATGAATTTGTTCCAGCCTCAGCTGAGGAGCCAGGGCCCTTTAGCTCAAGCAGCTGTAGCTGTAGCAAAGCTTGTACTTTGTCTCTCCGAGGTGACGGGGTTTCATATATATGTGTGTGTGTGTATATATATTTTGTGTGTCATGTGTGTATCTAGATCTATATACACACTGCTGCACCAGTTAATGTTAGGTATAAACAGGAGTGGAGATTGTCCATTCCATCCACTTCTGTGGACACTGCAGGCTTCAGACGTTTGTTTTGGTGACTGTCTATGATTGATAGGTATCCTGAAGTACAGGTGCCTTCTATGAATTACCAGAATCTCTTCTAAATCAGGGTAAAAATATCACAAGAATTGGATGATGCGCTTCTTAATTTGTGTTCATAATGCCCAGGCCAAAATTTTTGTCCTGTTTCTCTGAGTCTGAGCTCCTGCGTTCAGATCTAAGTCCCTACATAATGAAATGATTTCTTATTTTGGTTTTGGTCTGTCCCCATCTGTGCTGATCTTAAGTAAAATAACTATAATATGTAGTTACTTTGAAGCCATTATGCTGCGTAGCTCAAAAAAAAAATACAATTTGTAAAATTTAAAAAAAAAAAAAAGTAAAGTAGTGCTAGCTGATGGTTACCAAAGAGATCTGCTGTGTTTGAAAAGCCTTTAAATTCACAATATGGTTCACTAAAAAAATGATTTAAGGGCTGTGAACAGCTTGTGGATACACATAAGTAGATGTGTCCTTATCTTGTCTATTTGATGTAGAATACTATTATCCTGGTAATACAGATGTAGAACTAAAACTGTTTGCCCTGAATATAATAATTCCTAAGTTATGTGTTACAGATGGTAAGTTGGTAGATCCCAGTCTACTGATTTCATCGCTAACCTATCCTTCTTCCATCCCTCTTTTACACATGTAGCAATATTCTAACATGAGGTTTGGGGTTTTTTTGCTTTCTAGTAAAACTGCTCTGCTGGAGGGCTTGGAGGTTGACCAGTATATGTGGGGTATCCTGAATGCTATACAAAAGTAAGTGAACTTATTAACTTCTGTTATCCAAGACTAAGCAACTAGAAGATATGTTACTGAGTAGTAGGATAATCATGCCGAAGTAGGTCTGGGTGATTGAATTTGAATATTCTCTTTCATGGCTCTTTGGTGGAGCTAGTGATAGAGTGAATCTGTTTCCATCTACTTAATTGATCTTGTTTGGGTTATCTCTCGATGGCAGACTCACCGGTGGAGCAGAGGGAAGAGTGAGAATGAAGGATTAAATGCTTTCTGATACTTAGCAGTAGTCCCTCTGATTCACACGTGGAAGACCACATAGATAGGTTTGGATTTCTTCGTGTGGACAAACAGAGGAATGTGCCCTCAAAAGTTGCCTTTTTGAAAACTTGCTTCCGGCACTCGCTTGAGTGAATGATGCTGATGTTGTATTATAATAAGAGCATTTCAGAACATTTGTTACATGTTTACAGAAACTAACTTGCACATATTTACAGAAACTTCAGCAGAACTGATTTAAAAAAAAAAAAAAAAAGTTCAATTAATCTGCTAAAATTTTCACATTCTTTTACAGCTCAGAGTTTGAAGAAGTTACCATTGATCCAACTTGCAGTTGGAGGCCAGTCCCTATAAAGTCAGATATTCACATCAAAGATGACCCAGATGGCATTCCCTCAAAAAGATTTAAGACCATGAGTCCAAGCCAGATGATCATGCCAAATGTGATGGAGATGATTGCAGCTTTGGGTCCCGGTCCATCACCATACCCATCCCTACCCCCTCCTCCAGGAGGCAACAACTCCACTGAATATGGTAACCAAGGTTAGTTTTACAACTTTGTGCCCCTGTTGCACACAAGTCAGTGGTTCAGTCAGCTTTGTGATTCAGGTATGTCAGTGCACCTTCGCAGAGAGGTGCACAAAGAAAGCAAATTAGATGGCTGCAATTCTCAAATTCTGCATCAGTCTTTTCATTTAAGGTTCATCTGTTCAGAGGGAAAATATATTTCAGTAAGGACATTGGTGCTTGTCGTATTTATTGCCGTGCAGCTCTCCCTGAATCAACAAACACTGTATGTTACCTTACGTATTCATGGCCCACCACAATACACATCTTTCTTCACTTTTTCCTGTCCATTTTCCTTCTGTTGCACAGTCATTCAATTCAAGGCTCCTAGTGCTGCAGAAGTTACAAAGTAGAGAAACCTGACTTGTTAACCCTGCTACTTGAGCCGCTAAGTTCAACTGGTGGACAGGGGGGTGACATTTGATAGACCATCAAGAAAGTGGGTGACTCTCTTTAAGAGCTTTTAACTGCTTTGCAAGCACCTTTGCATTAGGGAACTACTTTTGAGTTCCTCTAGCCGTGTGCTGCCGGATTGAGAAACAGAGAACTAAATACTGGCAGTGGAGATATGTTTACAGATGACTGATATATTGTGAATAGCTCAATTACAGTGACAGTTCTGAAAATATGAAATCAGAGACTTGCTTCTTTAGCAAGTAAATATCATATGACTCAGTACTGCTCTGGGAAAAGACCAACTGTTCACACCACCAGAATCCCCAAATTGATTACAAGGTGATACATGTGCTTTTTGCAGGCATTTGAAGAAAAATGTAGATTGCATGCAAAATATGGTTAATTTGCTCCAGTGACTGCAAAACTGATGACAGATGATAAAACCTTATAGGTTTTCAAATAGATGAATGATTACTGTAACAAAGCCAAGAGCACCGAATCACAAATGTTTTGTTTGTGTACTAGGAATGAAGTGCAGTCAGAGCATGAGATCAGAGCCATCTATTCTTCATCATCTCAATCAGGGACAGACAAGGTTGTCACATAAAGTGGGGTTTAGGGTGGGGTAACAGTTGCTGCCCTCCCCCGTGGATCCTGTAGCAGAGGTGGTCATTGCTTCTCAGAGCCCTGATTCATCAAGGGCGGGTGAAACCCATGCTCTCCTATTTTCCCTGCAATGGGTATATCAGTGCAGAGCATCAGCTGATCCTAAATGTCTTTCTAGGTCTGTCCCTCAGCCTTTGGCACAGTTCTTGCCCCAGAGAAGGGTATGTTGCTGCATGGCTGCGAGTCCCTGGGCTGCCTTGCATCTTCCGTGATGGAGACACCAATACATGCACTGAAACTTAGTGTTTAGAATTAGGTAATGTCCTCTGATTAACAGTAGCCTAGAGCAAAGTAGTAGCACTACTACTAATGTGGTTTATGTTTGTTTATTTGGGTTTGACAGTAAGCATACTGAAGTTTAATTTGCAAATATAACAGTACGCAGTAATACCAGACTTTATTCCAGCTCCCTGCTATTAAATCATTCCTGAGAAGCAAGGCAAAACCAGCTGCATTCCGTGAGACTCATCCAGTTTGCAGATTAACAAAATGAGAATTAGTAAGGCTCTGCAGTATTTACATGATAGATCAAAGTCCTGACTTCTTTGAGAAATACTCTTACATGGTTAATGACTTCTCTTCCTCCGAGATTAAACTTCTGCTTGTGAAGCTGTGCTAAAGAGCAAATGATGCAGCTACTTCAGTTTGTCAAACATCCTTCTTGACTTGAACATTTAAAGCTGCTGTACTTCAGCTGATAAACTGCAGGCTCTCCAAGGAAGCTCTAAAGCTATTCTGTTATTTCAGAGCTCAGTATCATCCAGTTCAGTTGCTTATATAAAATAGCCGAGTGGCCTCAGTTCAGTTTTTGCTGGTCATAGCAAAGAAGCCATCGGAGTTGATACCTCTTCTGGAAGCATTAACAGAGGGATCTGGAGAGAAAAAAATACGGAGAGTAAAATACCTGTATTGGGATATGTGCTTGCTTTAGAATTTAAACCAAGATCACTGAGCTGAAATGGGACAGAACAAAACATACTGACGATGGTCTTACAGTACTCGTCCTGCAGATCAGCAGGGGACTCCAAGCTTGTTGCTAGGTGGCAGAGCTGGGTTGAGGCGGGGGAGTGTTGGAAATCTGGATCATGTATTCTGCATCGTCAAATTTTGGTGCTTCAGAGAACATTGTTTCAGGCTGAACTTAGGTGGATTTCATAAATTCACTATTTTTTTTGTTACGAGCATGCATATCCACATCCTGAAACACAGGCTACAAGCAGCCAGCTTGTAACTCTGAAAATGAGAAGAGTAGATCCAAGAGGGAAAATTGATGTTGCATTTGCAGTCAGACAGGTGAATTTTATTGGCTTTGTAAGAGGAAGAAGAATTACATCACAAACCCCAGTTAGATGTGGAGGCCTCTTCTGCACTGTCTTAATGGAAGTTACCTGTTTATACTGCAAAAGAAGAGGTAAGGTAGAAGCCGTGCTATGAATTGGTTTTGTGGCATCTTCCTGGTAGAGTTCTGTCAGTTAGCTTCGTCAGAAACTGAAGCAGTGCCACAGTCTCAGTGAGTGTGTAGAATCGTGGACATAAATAACACAGGTGTCCTATAAAGAATTCTGGACTTGGGCAGTCAGTCTCAGTTGCACTGAGATGCTCCCAGAAGTAAATATGCCATAGAATGTAGTATCTCTTTCACTTCCTGACTCGATTAAGTTTATGTGGTGACTTGACAGTAGTTTTTCAAACTGTCAGCAGTTTTCAGTTAATTACAACGTGTATATGCATTATTATAGCAGCCAGCATTTGGAAGCTGGGTGCTGTCTTTTCCTCCCCGTCCCTCCAGCTCGCTCCAGCAATGGGGAGCACAGTGCTGTCACGTTCAGCACGGCACTTGCCCTTTGCTGCACAGGGAGGACGCCACGACACACAGCTTTTACAAGACAGTCTGACAGATCAACGTTGGGAAACAAATAATTTCTTTCATATCACATCTGTTTCTCTCTTAGGCAACAGTTACCAAGGTCACGGCAATTTTGACTTCCCTCACGGGAATCCCGGTGGCACGTCAATGAATGACTTCATGCATGCGCCACAGCTGTCACATCCCCCAGACATGCCAAGCAGCATGGCAGCTCTCGACAAACCTCTCAGTCACCCCATGCAGGAATCTGTAAGTAATGATGCTGTGGACGTAGATTTTTCTTTCCGTGGGGGTAAGAAGCTCTCATCCAGCTAACGGACTTGCCTTGTGAACTGCTTGTACCTTTTGTGGATTCCTCACTTTGGAAGTTTGTGAAACAGAGTAGTCCTGAGAAATGCTGATACTGCTGGGTTTAGTTTCTAGTTTTTTCAAGTTTTTGGAGGAGCATTTCTGAGCTTTTTGAATTGTCATTCAAGCTTGTTTATCTGAAGCGGACAACCTGGCTTGGTGTGCTTGTGTGCAATGACTACATTGTGCTTTGCTCTGACACCTGAAAAGAGCTACACTTTGTTCCCTAGGCCAGCAGGGTCTGTGAAAATCCGTCCTCAGCAGACAGCTTCTTATAGCAAGACATTAACTGACTTCAGAGCAGAGACAATATCTTTCCTGGATTTGTCCCTAAGGGCAACATTTGCATCAAAGCATTTTGAGGGGGAATTCTACCCAAGTATCATGAAAGGCACCTTGAAGCTGTTGGGAATAGGACAAGCCTGTAGATTTCAGAGAGATGCTGCCACTGGTCTGAGTGTGTCTCAGTGTAAGAGACTAGAAAAAACAGAGGTTCCTCAGGTCTCAGATAGAGGCAGAACTGTGCTTTGGAAAAGCGGCTTGCTCAGAGCGCTGAGTTTTATATGCAGAACTTTATAGATCTCCAGAAAATGCAGTACTGCAGCAGCTAGGTGATAGAAAAAGCTACCAGCAGCATTTAGCTCTTAAGCATGGCTAGTCGTCTATTTTAACTCTGTGTGGAGGGTGTGTGTATACATCCTTTTATGTTCATTTCAGTCAGAGGCTTTATATTGTGCTGTTACTGCATAGGAAGGATGTTTAACTTGACAAGTCATCTGTGCCATGTCTTCAGTGAATACTAGAAACTACAGTTTCAGAACATAGTGAGGAAATGTGGTAGCAGATGCTCAGCAAAAGCCTACTCAGTCAATGTCTCCTCTAGCTGGCAGTGGGTTTTCCAAGGAGGATGGTGAGAAATAGGAAGAGAGTGTAGAGAGAGTTCTTAAGTATGTCTTGGAGAGAGCTCAAGTAACAAGACTGCAAGGGAAGAGTCCAGAAACCATAATGACTTTACAGGCTAATGAAGGTCAGAATAATAATGAAAAAAAAAAAAATTGTAAACTTGATTTTATGTTGGAAAATTCCACATACTTAATTAGCCACAGTTTAAAGAGCAGGCCGAATTATCTGCATCAGAACCAACCATACAGTATCAGAGTCTAGTAGTGAGGGTAAGTACTACCAGCCTGAACTACTCACAGCTGCTTTCCTTTGAAGCAAAGCCACGGGGAATTATTCTTTGCCTCCCATTAGCTGACACCTACCTCTTGACTTTGTCAGTTAACTGCTATCCGTTTGCTATAGTAGTTGCCCCAGTGAAATTTCTGAGGAGTTAAGGATATCAAGTGGTTGAATATGAAAGTGAAGAATCTGTGGCTTTCTGAAAATGGGACTGCTTACAGATGATAGCGGAGGTGAAAGTTGCTCAAGGCTATGTGTGTTCCAGAGTGGTAAGAGGGGATTTGGGCAAATGTTAATAGATTTTTTTTGGTTCTGTGGGCCAGTCTGTAGCAAATTTCATACTTGCTTATGATAGCTGACAAAGTAAACCCTTGCTCCACCTCTCCACCTCATCTGTTGTGATACGCACGCTGTACTGTTTGGAAGGGGAAGCGGTGTTAAAGCAGATTCCACTTACTTCATGTCAATGGCTGATTTTCTCTGAGGAGGATCAGTGTTCAGGTCTGATAGCCCAAGGGAATGAGATTGACCTTGTTAGCGTAGCCATTGTAGTCTTCAGGCCACATTTGAGGATTGTTAGTGCTCCCACACAGTTTTTTCAGTATTACAAACTCTTTGCTTTCCTTTCTCACTTTTTCTCCTTCCTTTCATCTCTCTCGTCTGTAGCAGACACGCAGGAAAAGCAGCTTTAAAATTAGTGCTGTCAGAGAAATGCATGCCATTAACACATTCCTAAATAGAATCATAGAATCATCACAGTTGGGAAAGATCTTTAAGATCATCAAGTCCAACCATTTACCCTACTCTACCAAAGCCACCACTAAGCCATGTCCCCAAGCGCCCCATCTGCGCAGCTTTTAAACTCAACCGCCTCCCTGGGCAGCACGTTCCAATGCCTGGCAACTGTTTCAGTGACAATTTTTTTTCCTAATTTCCAGTCTAAACCTCCCCTGGTGCAACTTGAGGCCATTCCCTCTTGTTCTATTCCTAGTTACTTGTGAGAAGGGACGAGCTCCTACCTCTCTACAACCTCCTTTCGGAGGAGTGGTAAGGTCTCCCCTTAGCCTCCTTTCCTTCAGACTAAATAGCCCCAGTTGCCTCAGCCACTCTTCATAAGAGTTGCTCTCCAGGCCCTTCACCAGTTTAGTTGCTCTTCTCTGGACCTGCTCCAGC
Organism: Megaceryle torquata; assembly: GCA_024611175.1. Classification (NCBI taxonomy): domain Eukaryota; kingdom Metazoa; phylum Chordata; class Aves; order Coraciiformes; family Cerylidae; genus Megaceryle; species Megaceryle torquata. The sequence continues at coordinate 35,434 of JANIJG010025293.1, forward strand.
ATCTCGCTCTCTCTTCCATTGAGGGGCCCAGAACTGAACGCAGTACTCGAGGTGTGGCCTCACCAATGCTGAGTGCAGA
>JANIJG010025293.1:35612-57670 GCA_024611175.1 Megaceryle torquata
TGGGCCCACCCGTGCAGCCAGTGTTTCACCCAGCAGAGCGTACGCCCCTCCAGGCCACGAGCAGACAGTTTTTTCATAATGTGGAGCTATACATGAAGAAATAGTGGAGATGATTGTCTTTGAACAGACATCTCTGTACAAAAAATAACTATAAATCATATTTTGTAATTGAACTAAAAGATTCTAAGATGTTGCCTGTGCTCTTGTCTGGCTTTCTGTCTTTTGACTCATTTAAGGTGTATTTTGTTTCCATCTACTATTCACTTTGACAGTTTCATATTTACAAGGTGAGTCAGAAGCAGGTGTTTGGTCCTTTTAGACCCAAGGTCTCTTGCTAACTGGAGCTGAATACTGATGAGGAAGTTCCCAATTTTCCTCTGATGAAGATTTATGTGGTAGTCCTTGTGTAAGGGTAGGCAGAGAAAGTTGATCCCTCCAGACATACTCTGTAGGTCATTCCAGAAAATGCAGATGGATTTCCCCAGTGTAGGCAGAGCTGTGTAGCCAGGGCTGGATCATCAGAAGTACCTTCTCTCAACACTGCTGTTCTGTTGCTGTGGAAGAAGAAGAAATCAAGAGCTGAAACGTGGCTACAAGAGAGCTACAGAACAGATGCTTCTGCATCACTGCAAGATTGCTACAAAACAGCTGCTGCAGTTGCATCGTGCTTGTTTTCAGAAATGGTATGCAAGTTTTAGAGCAGGCTGAATCCCGAGTTAGCTCTAGCTCAGTGCTCATTGCAGACAGTCTAAGGAGTGGCACACGACTGAGGAAGGTATAATCCCTCCATAGTTTCATGTACAGCAAGGTGCTAGCAACTGGTGCCGCTGGCAAGTCACTGCTCTTGTTTCTGTTTTCATTTTTCCTCTCTCTCACACCAGCACAAGTGTTAGTGCAGCTGTGGAGTGATCTTTCAGGGGAGGTGGGTGTGGGGGGGTTAGCTTTGATCTATGTTAATTCCCCAGTTTTCACTACATGTTGGCAAGGATGCAGCTGATGGCAAAGGCATGGATGGGAAAAGTGGCCAAGAACAGCAGCAGGTCAAGATGGCATCTTTCAGTGGTTCTGCCAGCTAACTGTGATGCCAGTAATGGAGAGAGACAGAAACCATTGACTTAACCTGCTGATCTTTTTTTTCCACTCTCAGTTTTCTTCTGAGACGAAGGGAATATGGTTCTGCAGCTGGCAGGTCCCGTTGCTCTCCAGCTATACATCTTTGCACTCGTAGAGGTCACTGCTGGGCTCAGAAAGAATTGTTCTGTGATGAAAATGTAGTTGTGTCTGCTATCAGCTTTTCTTTTATAGACTGTAAATGTTTTAGGAGTGACAGAGTTTATGCTTCTAAAACCAGCTTCCTATGTAAGCAAAGGCAACTTTGTTAGACTCCGGGTTCATAGTGTGGGTTCGCCTTGTTAAAATCCAACGATGGGAGTTGCGGACGTGAGCTGAACACGAAGTGTATTGCTTAGAATGTTTTTGCACCAAACGGCATTAATTTTCTGGATGCAAATAGAAAAATGCTGAAGTCTTGAGCATTTTGCTTTCTCACAGGTAGGCTGGTGGAGTCTGTGGCCTAAGTCAGATGGATTTTGAACCTGTGATGGCCGTTAAAGATTACGGTGGCCCTCAGTCTTAAGTGGACGGTTACTCCTTATTCAACAGTTATCTCAGTGCCTAAGTTGCTGTCTTATCAGCTAAATATTTATATACATTAAATGCTTGCCTATATAAGCATAAGGTAGAATTTCTAACCTGCTTATTTGTTTTCAAGTATGTCTGAGAACATATGAACGCCTCTTGGTTTAAATAATTGTTGATATAAACATACCAGTATGCACGTGTCTTGCTGGGTGCATTCGGGGATAAATTTAAGAGACTGTTCAAGATGCTCCTGTTTTGTTTTGGTTCGTTGTGTTTCTGGAAACAGCTTTCCCACACTAGTAACACGGTCTTAAATTGCTTTTTACTTTTTGTTATTATTAAGCTTTATTAATTTCAACACTTCTGTTGCACGTATCCTCACTGAACGAAGAAGGAAATGGTAATGTTTGGGTAGACATCTAATTTCACTTGGACTTCTGGAAAGTTTTTAGGCTGCAGACTCAATTACATTAAAGTGTAATCTGTGGGCAGATTTTGTACAAGTTTATGCCTAAGGTAACAACAGTCATGTTGCAGAGTACTTTTAAAGTAGTCAAGCTGTGACCCTAGTGAAGAGTGTGTATCAGTACTTTTTAACTGTTAAACTCTGGGAAAGGCACCACAATGCAGTGTTGCAGACAGAATCCTGCTCGTTTCCACCAACCTTCGTACTATCGAAGTATTGAAAAAGGCCTCTGTGTAGCTGAGTGTGACTGTCCCCGTGGAGCAGTATTCAGGTTTCAGTTTTCATAAGAGTGGTGAAATGTGGGGGGGGGTTAATGCTTTTTTCTGATTGGTTGGGGTTTTTTAATTTTTATTTTATTTTATTTCTGTGGGAACATTTTAATAACCTCCCTTTTGCTTTCTAAACCCAAAGACTAAGGTTAAAATAACCTTGCAGTGTGCTGTGATATGAAAGGGTCAATGCTGACATAGCATTTTGCTGGTTTCTGTTGGCTTGGCTGGATGACTTCCATGCTATTGTTGTATGTATCTGTTGGTTTGGGTTTTTTTATTTCAGCTCCACTTTGTGGCAGTGTGTAGCATTCCTCAAAAAATGTTTACATTTTTTGCTTCTCCATATACCCAATTAACATGAGACTTCTGATTCTGAAACATTCAGACACTGCTTTCTCATGGCACCGAGGTCAAGCCCCATTAAATGTGACATGCAGCAGAAGGAAGAATTGGGCTTGTGCATTTTTGTTGCTTCTCTGTCATGTGAGAAAGACTTTTCTTCCATTCTTCTATAATAGGGCTTGGAAGATGCTTGTGGTTTGGTAGTTTATTCCCCACGGAAAACATAAAAAGTACCAAGCTTTTCCTAGAGAACTTATGCCCAGCACAAATACAAAGCAGAAGTGTGATCATGAGGTTACTTTAAGCTACTGTATTGTACTTTGCTGTCAGTAGAACCACAGCCACCTGCAGCAAACTCTGCTGATGGCTGGGTGGGGAGCTTGCTAGCTGAGCCCCCTTGTTCTTTTCACAGTCATCAGAGCCCACAGCTATCAGCAAGGAAAATCCCCAGCCCTTAAAAAGAGGCGTTGCATTCTGAAAAGAAAAGGAGAGGAGGAGTGGGGAAGTGCTGGTGTTTGCAAGATGTTTGTAATGAGCTGAACCATGAATAGGCAGCGGTGTCGGGAAGCTGCCCAATGAGGGAGCCGAGCAGAAATGATGCATATTCTTGGCTAATCAGTTTCCTGGTCTAGGGATCATTATTCAAGAAATTCTCCATTCATTCGTGGAATTTTTCTAGGGCAAAAGCATCTGCCTTGCTGATGCTGAGCAGCACCCATAAGCCTCCTTCCCTCCTCTTTGGGGTTCGTTATTTTGCACCTTCAAGCACAGTTTCCCACATCACAAGGAAGCAAACCAACAGCACAAATCCAATGTGTTTATTTCCCCCTTGCAGATAACCTTCAGAAAGCCGAAACGCTTCCTCCGGCATTGGGATATGGAGTTTTCTTTTCTGACTGCGCTTTTTTATTTCGTTTGTTTGGTTGGTTTTTTTTGGTTGTGTGTCTTTTTTTAATTTATTAATTTCTTTTTGTAACATGTGGTTACAGAGTCAGGCACCGTGAGCACTGTACCTTGTGGCCTCACTTTCTTTTCCTGCTTTTTTCCTCCTCCGCAGATCCCTCATCCCGGCAGCACTGATCAGTCCCATACTTCCATGCAGCAAGGTTTGCACGTCCCTCACCCCAGCAGCCAGTCAGGGCAGCCATTACATCACAGCGGGCCTCCTACCCAGCAGTCCCGGCAGCCGCCCCCGGCCGCTTCTAGCAACCATCCACACAGTGACCTGACCTTTAATCCCTCCTCAGCCTTAGAGGGTCAGGCTGGTGGACAGGGAGCACCCGACATGCCGGAGCCCTCGCTGGATGTAAGTCTGTGTCATACTATCATCTGCCTGCCATAGCGTGTGCTTCGCATCGCGGTGGGAGGGCAGGGAGGGTGCGGGGACGGGGAGCTGCTTCCACAGCACATGCCATCCTTTCATGCTTTGGTACATGGGTGCAGGTGCTGCAGCCGAGGTGACAGGGCGCTCCTGGCTTGCTGGGAGGACAGTGGTTTGAGAACTCGTGGCACGTGAGCTATAGCCTCTTCCTTGCACCAAGGCTAGGCGTTTCTTCAGACAGCAGGTCAGGCACCAGGCTGGGAGCCAGCTCCCTTCCTCCTCATCGTTGGACGGGGGCTTCCACTTGCTCATCTAGACCCTGAAGCCGTCACGGTTCCCGAATAAGAGGAGAGACGCAGCTGCGTGTGGTTCTGACTGGCAGAGCTGTGCTGAGCCCTGCAGCGTGCTCTGGCCAGTGGGAGGAGGACTGTGCTGGCCCACCCCGTGGCTCTGTCTCTGCTCCCTGTGGCCAAAACCAGGCGATGCTCATCTGTACCTGCTCTTGCAGGTAGCGAGGCAGCTCACAACTGCCCAGAGATAAACCTAGTTTTAAGGACGAAAGTAATCTTCTGTCTCTTACTGCATTCACTGGAGTTGGCAGTGAATTAGCCGAGGTATTCCTCTGGTTAACCATGTACATCCTGAAACAGCAATTCCTTAGCGCTAGGATTGGGTTTCCATTTGAGTCCTGCGTTCCTGTATGTGTATCTTCTGTCTGTTCCAAAGTCTGCTGCTGCACAGTGTCATTTTCCGAGAGAAACGTTCACCTCCGTGCCTCGAATTTATATCTGTATTTACTGTTGCTGTATTACTTAGGTCTTCCCAGTTGCACATGAGCTCTGTGCTAGCAGGTACCTCAGAGAGGGGAGGAGCGGGGTCAGGGGAAGGAATGGATGCTCCAGTTACAGGAACAGTGCTCAGTAGAGTAACACCTGTCTGAACTGGGCCGCTGCTGTTTCACACAACACGGTCACGTGCACGTCTTTGGGAACGATGGTTCATGTGGCAATTAGAGGTCTGGGCCCTTAAGGACCCTGTGTGAGCAATATTAGTAGGTGAAATAAAAATGTTAGTGTTTTCTTCAGCTATATAAGCAACACAAAGTATGCTGTTACGGGTCAGACACTCATTTCTTTGTGAAAAGCAAAGTAGAAGAACCTGTACATTTATGGAAGTACCATGGTTATTACTGATGGAGGCACTCTGGATTCTTAACTGGAGGCTGAAATTAGCTTAGCTAAATGAGAAGGCAAGTGCTGTACAGTTCTTTGAAATACCTGTGAGCTTAATCGTGGTCAGATGGATTCTTTTACGGGTTTTAACTTTCAGCAGCTCTGTGGGAGGGGCAGACTGAATGAAGTCCCATGCAGCAAACTAAACAGGGGATTGTACCGCCGGAGACTTGGTCCGCAGCCCACGGACACAGTCACGTTAACTCTTCAGGACTTCGGTGTGATGCAGCCTAAGGTCTCACCTGGGTTATAGGATATACCTCATATAGATACAGATATGGGTGATCTGCACTTGGATCTCAGACAGCAGAGGCACGAGACTCAGATGGCTGGTTAGACCCCTCAAGGATTCGCTTCAGGAACACTTGGCTGCGTCTCTCCAAATTCTGCCCCGAAGTCTGGAACGTTCCTGTAGCTTCTGCCCCCACCCGCCCCTTGCAGCCCCCAGCACTTCTGTGTCTCACAACCTCTGCTCCAGCACAGCACCCTCAGTGCCCAGCAGCTCCTTCCTGCAGTCTCTGCTCTTCACACCGGCTGGGCAGGAGGCAGCTGCCTGACCCCTCTGACAAAGGCAAGCTGAGGTCACCCTCCAAACTCAGAACACTTCAGAGATACTGAGCATATTGTTTGAAATGTCCACCTTTCTAGAAAAAAACCCGAAAGAATTAAAAATCCCCTCTACACAAGAATGGGTCCAAGACAATAGGTTAGAATTTTAAGAACTGAGTTGTGAAATAGTAGGACAAATTCAACCTTTTTCTTTTTACTTTCTACACATTAAGTGTGGGGGCTACGCTTTGCTTTTGGGCTTCTCTACTAGTACTAGGTGTTCATAAAAACAATTATGATAGTGGGTGAAATACACTTAAAAGCCTTACATCTTTAGTCTGATACTATTACAATAGCATTCTAACCATGAAAAAAAGAAGCAGTGTTTTAAGAAAGGCATTCCTTCTGGGATAGTCTCTGTCTATCAACTTGACATTGCAGTTTTTTCAAGATGCTTAGGAAGTAATAAACTTCTTTATGCATTTCAAGTTTAGCTTATTGAGAAATACGTTCATCCACATAACAACAGAAGAGGAAGCTGCATTTGCACTGGGATAATAGAAGCAGATAAATATAATATTTGCATGCTAAATGGGATGCAGTCAAGCTTTTAGTTTTATAGTCTTTGAAAACATAGAACAACTTAAAATGAATTTCTCATACCTACTATTAGGTGTATTAAAGCAGTCCATATTTTTATGTCTTTGCTTTAACACAACACTGAATATAAAGGGAGTTTATTATAAACTCTTGCCTGCCTTTTTTTTTTTTTTTTTTTAAATATATGACACTTTTGACTAGGATATGGTGAGATGCAGAATAAAGCAGACAGCATTGGCTGGTACACAACCCAGGAGTTAAGATTTGCTTGTTTTCTGTCAGATCAAAGAGTTTGAGTGATGGTTGGAAAAGGAAACTTTGAAACACACGTCTCTCTTTGAAACACAGTATTAATAAAAAATACAAACAAACCCCTCCACACCTATTTCTTTTGATTCTTTAAAACACTGTGGAGATTAGTGTGTCTTCTGTTGGCTGGGGTGCTATGCCCCTGACCCTTTAAAATGTCTGCAATTGCAGGTAGTGCTGTTGTTGAGTAAGTACTTCCAACCGCTGTAAACCCCCTGCCAGGGGAAGGAAAAGGACTCGCCCACCTGCCTTGCCGCTTCTCTCCCCATACTCCTGCTCAGTTGGGTTTTTTATCTTATTCTAATGTTTTAATTTTTTTTTTTTTTTCTGGTCTTTCTGGGCTAGTTTTAACCCTGGAGGAGTTCCCTGTCCAGCTCACTGTTCCAGGGCTTACACCAGTGCAGAGAGGCACTGGGGGGTGCTGAGGGGTGAGGGAAGGACAGAGCTGCCTCTTGCTGTAGGGATGCAGGCTTCAGGTGTGTGACGTGTGAGTCAGACCAGTCTTTGTTGATTGACATTAAAGCTCAAATGTGTATTACTCAAAGCGCATGTTACGAGTTTTTATTCAGTGCATTTTATGAAACATAACAAGCATTTACTGAGGCATTTTTGTCAGCTTCAGTAGCCAGGACATAGGCTTTGTTTATCAATGTACTTTGTGATGAGGGTTTGATTGAGAAACCCTAATTGAGGTGGTGACGCGATTCACAGGCAACAACTGAGCAATACAGACTTGCACAAACAAGTGGACCCTGCATCATCTTAGGGTGTTAAGTTTGTGTCTCTGCCTTCTGGTTGATTTAGATATTTACATATGAAAGCCAGCGTCCAGGAATGTGTGGTGTTTAATCCCTTTATTTCCCCTCAATTGTGCTTCTGTTATCTGTAATATTCCTCTTATCTTTATATTTTATAGCTGCTTCCAGAACTCACAAATCCAGATGAGCTGCTTTCGTACCTGGATCCTCCTGATTTGCCAAGCAATAGCAATGATGACCTTCTGTCTCTCTTTGAGAACAACTGAAACCATATGTATTTTCCCATCCCGTTCACTTGTTCACACGTGTGTGGCTGCACAGCGAGGAATCTTAACACTCCTTTTCCACAAGAGAAGAAAAAAACAAAGCAAACAAAAAAACCCCAACTCACAACTTGACCCAATGGTGCACTCCCTGCTTTCTTCATCTCAGAACTGCTTTTGCAAGCTTCAAAGACTGCGAAAGTTATGGGAGGAAAAAAAAAATTACAAAAAATAAAGAAATGCAGTAATCTCTGAGTCTGCCGTGCTACACGTGAGAAAGAAGCATAGACAGTTGTGCAGCTATTGGAAACCCCATTTGTTGTTCATCCTCTAGAGAGAGAGTGCTGTGGTAAACATAGTGTGACGTATCTTGGCAAAAACGAATCTTGGCAAGGGAAGAAAAGGCAACAAAACGGAACTGTCTTTAATTGACCCGTCTCAGAGTGTCCTTCCAACGCGTGTTCTTCCATTCTTTTGAAACTGTATCTCCCTTCACCCAACCTCCCCTCTGCCCCGCTTCAGCCACAAGTTTGCGTTGGAGTGATTGTCCTGGCCACACACACACAAAGAAAAACAAAAATACGTACAAAGCTCAAAAAAAGCACAAATCCTACAGTCAAGTGGCAAAGATAGGGAAGCTGTACGGGCCCGTCAGCGGGAGCTGGCAGTTTAGCTAACGTGACTTCAGTTACCGGAGTCCTGAGAATCTCCAGGCTGCAGCCATGGGTGTTGGTATTGCTGCGAGGGCAGGAAACGTCGCCGCCTCTTTGCAGAGGATTCCTCTGGCCAAACACGCAGATCGGAAACACCCAGGAAAAAAATGTTTGCAGTGTTTAGGGATTGTTTTGTGGTTTTGGTTTTCAGTCGGTCCCGTTGGTGGCTGCGTTAACATCCAGCTGTTGAGATTGCTGTAATAGATCTTTTTGCCATGTATGCCATACGGAATGGAAAAGAGAGGGAGGGGGGATGCAAACCAAACTGTTCCTAATTATTACCTACAGCCTTCGGTGCCCCGAGCGTTTGTGTCTCTGTACTGCACAATACATAGTAGGACAAGCTGGGTTGAAGGCAGCCAGGAAATCCTTGCAGGATGGAGGGAGAGTAACATCACTGTCTGCATAATTATCTTTAATAATCGGCTTGAGAAGGGGCATTGACATTGGACAGACATCTTACGGCTTAATTTCTCTTTTGCTTTGCATTTTGGTTTTGTGACTGTTACAGATAATCCAGCCATTTTCTTTTCTCCTTCAGTTTCTTTTTGTTTTATTAAACTTCGGCTGCCGGGATGAGCTCTTTTTCCTGAAGGACCGGGCATGGGGAGAATAAGTAACTGTCAGTAGATTGCTACTGCCCTGAAGAGACCCTGCTGCCACAATCACTGTCTTGCCCCTGTGTGATCTGTGCTTCTCGTGTGGTTGCTGCTCCTGCATGAGCTTCCTGTTGCTTCTGTGCCCATTTCTGTGCTCTTTGTCTCTCTCTCTCTCGTTCTCTCTCCTATAAATGATGTACAGTAGCTGTGTAAGAAGTGCATGTGTGCCAACTTTGCCCTTGTGGTGCAACATTTCAGCTTTTGCCCACTGTACAGTTATTGGTTTCGTTTCTTTTTGTTCCTAAAGCAGATTTGACCCTACTCGCTCCTTTTCCTCATCCCAAACGTAATCAAACACCCTTCGTTTGCTCACCACAATACGTTTTAAACCGAAGTGCCAGGCAAAATTTTGTTTGCTCCTGTCGGTTTGACTAGCTAGCTTCCTAGCCCTCCGGGTTTAGTTTGCAGTGCTGTAAATGGCATGCTCAGTGCTTGCGACTCTCGATTTGCTTTCCTCACCAAAGTCATATTTGTAAATTCTTTGCGGTTTTTGTTTTATTTTGCTCTTTTTGTGAACGTTTCCCACTACTGCTGTACATGCGTCATGATATATATATGCTAGTCAGCAGCACCTTGCTGTAGATATTAAAGGAAATGGCAGTTTAGTTCTTTTATTTTCCAGTAGAAGTATTGAATCTGTCAAACATATTATGTAGAGATGGTCCCACACTTATATTTTTCCTGTTTCAAGTTTTTTTAAGAAAGGCGCTGTTCATTATGCAAAATCAATTATTTTAAGAATTGCTATTGTAAATATCTTTGTGAATATTTTAGTATTGTCTTTGATAATATTCAACATTTTCATGATCTGGTTATACTTTTGCTGGTGTTTTTAAATACCTTGTCTGAAGAAAAATATCGGTCCTTTTTTAAAAAAAAAAAAAAGAAAATTGAGGGTTCTTTAACAGAATAAGGGAGTTGGTTGGTTTTTTCTTTTGTTTTTTCTTTTTTTTTTTTAACCCCCTGTTTTCTTTTGATAAATTAGCCCAAATTTCCTCTCCATTTATGTGATGAATGAATTGATACATCAGGCAATACCTGGACAATCAGGGCCCAGCTCTGTCGTGGAAACATAAGTGATTGCCTAAGGCAAAAAAAAAAAAACCCACCTAACCGACCGATGTTCACTGACTGCGGGTGATTGTGGACTGGTAATGGCAGAGATTTTCTTTGTTTGCCCGAGTGAGCAGAACACGTAGGACCAGCTGTCTGAACAGGTAAAGGTGCACTAAGGCAAGCAGCAAGTATGTAAGGTCACTAGTATTTATGTCACTATACTGGTGTGCCAGTCTCTGAAACTGGGGCACTGTAACAAGAGATGCTGGTGGTTGGGGGAGGGAAACAGTATAGTATATTTTATTCTGCTTAGAAGTGTCTTTTTTCTTACGTAGGCGTGACAACCTGTAGAGGATCTCTGCGGAATATTAAAGATACCTTGGTGTAATACATGGTAACATGGTTGTGGTGTGGTGCTGCTATCACACAGTTCCTAGGAAAGGCCGTTCTTCAGTTACAGATGTGTTTTGTAGCCATTTTAACTGTAGTCGTTTCCCCCTGTATTTTTGCTGCGTTGTTTATATAGGTATTGAAGTCATTTGCAGGGGTGGCTATTGATAAACTGACTTAATGCCCTTAGAGTTTGGGGGGTTTGTTTGGGGGGCGGGAGGGTGTTTCTTAAGCCATAGGTTTGGGAATAAAGAAGATTTCTTGCTACTGGTTGGAACTGGTTGCTCAGAGGGTTTTTTAATTGATTCTATTTAATGTTCCACCCTCCATGGGTTCCTGAGTGGCTAAGCTAGTCACATGAAATTATTTTTCTCCTACACACAACATTAGTGTTTTAAACCAGGTATGTTGAGGATTGACCTTTTACTAACTGGTAGTATTTAAAATGTGTCATTTAAAAGTACCTGTTGGAAAGCATAAAGGGAAAAAAGAACCTAACCCAGGTAGATATTAGCAGTATATTTGGAGCAGTGTCTGCATCTGCTTTGTACAGTGATGGAGAATTCAAGTGGGCAGTTGACATTTTTAAGCTTACAGAAACATTTGGTTACCAAGCAGAAATTCGGAAAGAAAATACGATTTTTACCCATCACCCAAATGTTGGACATTTGAGGCAGTTTTAAAACTTAACCTGTCAGCTAAACTCAGGTACTGTATAATGCAGTCAGTACGAAAAAGCTTCTAAATGAAAAGTGTGTTATCTTTTTACCTGTTCACTGCCGTATTCAGGTTTAGAGGAAAAAAAAAAAAAAGCAACTAGCAAATAGGGTAATCACAGTCTTTTCTTTTAAAGTTTAATTATTATATGAAATTCTAGTAGTCTTTTTCTTCTTTTTTTTTCTTTTTTTTTTTTTTTTTTTTTTTTGGTTTGTTTACTTTCTAATTGTTTCCCTATGGAAGTTCATCTGGGAAAGAACCCACAGAGATCTACAGTTCTGCTGCCAGGACATTATTATAGGACTGACAGATACACACCAATGTCTGCAGTGGAGACTCAAGGGACAGCTGTACATATGTAAATGACAAATAGAGACATGTTAACAGAAATGCATTCATTTTCCTTGGAATGTGCATTGTTTTTATTTCACAGGAAAAAAAAAAAAGCTTGAAGCTCCATCTTATGTGGAAAATGAATCCTGTTTGTTAGCGTTTGTGGAGTCTCAGCATTTGTTTCACTTTCACTTCTGTAATATACTCTGATCCTTTGTTTTGTTTTGTTTTATCTACATGTAATATTTAGCTTACGTGTACTAGTCTATCACCTGTGTATTTTTAGGGTGCTACAGAAATAATGAAGAAAATAAGGGGATTAAAAAAAAAAAAAGAAAAAAAAAATTGTAACCAAATTCATACTTTGTACAATTTTTGATATCACGATCAGAGGAGAATTAAAAAAAAAAAAACAAAACAAAAAACAAAGTACAATCTGAACTTAAACGCAAAAATGGCCATTGTCTTTGTTTGTACATTGTATGTACAGTACAATGCAATCATTTCATACTTTAAACTGGTCAAAAAAAATAATTGTGATTTTTAGTCTTGCAAAACTGTATGTAGTTAGATGATGTGACAACCTAATATTTATCTAATAAATATGTATTCAGATGAAACCTGTATATTAGGTGTTCATGTGGTTATTTTGTATTTAAAGATCAAATTATTTGACTATTGCTAGACATTTATATACTCTGTTGTAACACTGAAGTATTCTCATTTGCTCATGTTAATTTTTTTTTTTTTTTTCCTAAATAAATTTGCAAAATTAAGGTCTGGCTAATTGGCAGCTGCTTTGTAAATTCTGGCTTCCTTTCTGAATCAACCAACTTCCCTTTGCCCTCCCTGGTCTGTGTTATCGGGGAAGTTGGTTGCGCAGGATGTACCTTTTCAGGGAGCAGGGCTTGCTGCAGGAGGGGAAGGCTGTGAACCAGCCCGCAAGAGACATGGACTAAAAGGTGATGATTCCTGACGGGCACGGGATCACAGAGAGAAAAGTCCCCGCCAATCAAGGTATTGGTGACTCACAGCTCAGTATGCAGAGCACTGCCTATCACCTACACAAGTAATAATTACTTGGAAATTAAATCTTTGCGTAATACAAGCGTCTCTCTGGTGCAAGGACGTGTGGAGGGATTAAACATCCAACACACTAGGAGGTTGGTTTGGTCTTTGGTTTAAATTCTCATGAGTTTGGTACTTTTCTTTCAATTGGAGCCTGTCGTTAAAGTGAAACTGGTGGCCTTGGAAGAGGACTACAATGAGTTGCTTTTTTTCAACGTCAACGCATCCCCATCTTGAAGTTGAAGGACTTAGTTTCAAGATGCAGCCTTTGTGTTACCAAGTTGGCATAACTTATCTGCCCATTTAACTGTAAGCAGACTGAATTGTGACACCAGGAATGCATGCAGGGTCGGATCAACAACAGCCATGGCATGCACAGGTCCTGGCCCAGTGGAGTTCTACACCCATGCTTAGCCACAGATGCCAGTCATTTTGCATCTGAGAACTTCTTACTAATAGAAAATTACTGAGTATCTCTGTATCTGTACACGGCGTTCGTGGAAGAGTTCAGTCTAAACTCACCTTCGAAATCATTCAGTCGCACAGGAACAACCAACCCTTTCAGAATACTTAAGTATCTATGCAAGTATGTAATTGAGATTTAGCAATTGCTCCACGGCTCCACAAGGACACGAGTCCTTATTGTTGACTGAGATACACACAAGTATATATGATACCTATATATATAAAGTTCTAGACTGGGGAATTATTTTCTCAAAATTGGGAAAAGTCATTTATTTCTGACTCTCAACTTCTGCCTTCCTTTCTGGCACCTGGGCTTTTAGGATAACATAAACTGAGTTACAGTGCCCTCAGTAGTCAAACAAACAAACAAACAAAGTAGCTATTCCAGCCAATGATTAATGAATATTTTGGTTGTGGTGTTCTGTTTTCCTGGAAGCTCCCAAGAAACGTCAGTGAGACATTGTGCAAACCCGCTTTGGCACTGTACAGATGGAGAGAAGAATGAAGAACTTGAGTGATGTCATTAAGCGCTGCACATTTTTCAAGCTTGCTTTGAAGCCTGAAGAGGCGACAACAATTCTTGAAGTGGAGTTTCTCCCACATGTCACCTGAGGACCCCAGGATAGGTATGATGCGTGTATCCAGTTCATGCTGGTGTCTCCTGTCCTATGTTCTGGCAGGGTGGTCTGTCCGTGGTGCACTCCGCGTGTGCTCCCAGGCAGTCACCTACATGAGTATCTGTCTGTGACCTCTGTACTTGCCAATTGTTGAGCAACTCCGTAACGCTCCTATTTCCAAACATTTTCTCTCTGCTCTTCCGCATCAGTGCGGATCTCTGAATCACGTTATTTCAGTTGTGCCCTTTGTATTCCATTGCCATGCACTTCATCGTGCCTTTTACAGGAGTGAGAGACTGAAAACAACTAGAAACATGGAAGAAGGAGGACCCTGTGTTTGTTTTCTGCTTGGACAATGAGGATGGGACTCCCGTGTGTAAATAAAGCTGCTTGGTTTCCTTTACAAAAGTAAGCTAGACATCATATAAAAAAGGTGTACAACTCTCACCTGATAAGCTTTACATAATGGTCTCATTCGTTATCCTTCTCTTTTTCCCTTTAAAACCATTAATGTATTTTTACAGTCGTGTAAAAATCTTTGTGTATGTTTGTCTTTTATTTTGTATGGATATTTAACCAGAACCCTCTTCCCTCTTACCTGCCTAAATTCCAGGTGTGTACAACCTTCCTGCGTTGTGAACTTCCAGTCATGAATGATTACCTTTCTTTTTCACATTTTGAGTTACTACCAGCAGGACACCTTATTACTGTCTTCCACTGTGTGTGTCACTGAAATCCTACCGGCTCTGTGTAGGCTGTTCCTCCTAAGGTCTGCCGTTCTGTCAGTGCACTGTTCACATTTGCTCTCTCTAAAAGGAACACAGGATTTTTCTTTTATCAGAGAGCTCCAAAATCTTCTGCTGAGTAGTTACCTGGTCTCCATCACTCAACAGAATTTTCCAGCAGAACGTACAAGTAGTCTGTGAGGAACCTACTCAATTACATCATTTTGTTTATAAAGCAAGCAGACAGCAATTCCATCGTGACTCCTAAAGGCGTTAACGTACAGCCTGGTACAGGTGGACTTACTGGTTTGTTTGATACGTAGTTCATCTGCATATCCAGAAACTCCTTGCCTAAATCATAAGAATTGTTTGTCTGTATTTTAAGTCTGACCTTCTGTTAAAAAACTTCTTTTTTTTTTCTAAGTGTGTGGACTAGAAAAGATGAAGCTCCTTCCCTTATTTATGGAAGATGTCTGCTTGGTTTGTCCAGTATCTCTCCAATTACTGAACTCCCTGTTATTTTTTGATAGATCAGTCACACGCAGCAATTATCTTCTCTAGAAACCCTAGTATCCACCACTATAAATACAATGGTTTCTCTGCACTTTTTTTTTGGGGGGGTCTTTATTAGACGTTCTAAGAGTTTGGGGATTACCAATTCTGGTTTTCCCCTAGGTCAGAGTTTCGACCAATTATAGTTTTAATTGGATCTTACGATCTAGACTTTCCTGCTTGTCCACACTTGTTTCATGATGTTGGGTTCTTTTTTGATTGTGTTGAACTGTTCTGGAATGCTGAGTTTCATTTGTCACCTTGTTCGTATATCAACCCATCAATTATTGTGACCATGGAGACAGGTTGTTAATTGTAATAAATTTTAAGTAGTCAAATACTAGAAAAAGCAAAATATTTCTTAGCTATTCAGACTGCTGTCAGGGTTCTGTTCCTTAGTTTCGTTGAGTTTCCTTCATCTGCTTTGCAAAAACACTTAATGAAATGCTGGAGTTGAAGTCTTAGTGGGGTTTTAAGGTAGATGTAAATGGATTCAAATTTTCAGCACCTATTTTAATGTTTTGAATTTCTAATCAGTGCTCATTTTTTCCTTGTTCATTCCTTTTGTGTTTCTGAGAGGATACATTTTGTACATTTTTAAGACAGGCAAAATCAGTGAATTTTAGACTTACTCATGTACCTGTCTGCTAGTTAGTGATGGGTGAAAACACCCCGTTCATAAAGCTATGCAGAATATGTTGCTTCACAAGAAATCCAATTTGGCTAGCAGTTTTCCTTCCTAAATTATGTATGATGTTCCCTCTGGGAAAGAAGCATTGCTTTCATGTTGCCACTATCAAACTGATGGCAAAATGTGCAGGAGTGTCACTGAGACAATCAAAAGTCAAGGAAACCTAGACTCGGGACTCCTCTGAATGCTCACAGAAATCCTTACCTTGAGCTTTTAAGTATTTCACCAAACATTTCAATACCAAAAAATTGGGTTCTTCAGGTGTAATGTGACACATGTTAATTTGGATCTGACAACTTGTTAGCTCAGGTGGTGGGACATTGTGTATTCGCATGAGTGTCACATGCAGTTATGTCATGTAAGTATGTCATAGTGTCCCGTGCTAGCCAACGCAGTAATGGTGCTATATGCTGATGGCAAGCGATCCTTTCCATAGTGAAACTGCAAAAAAAGCAGAAAGGAGTCTGAGCCATTTGGTACTGTGAGGCTGGTTCCAGCAGAACTGTTCATTAGAAAAAACGGTGGAATTTTTTTAGTCCTGTTACATCTGTGAAGCTTTTAATTTCTGGGTTCAAAGTTCAAAGAAAAAAATTTTCTTGTTCAAAGTGATGCTCTCTGACCATTTGTAGCTTTCAACTCCTGTTGTGAAGC
This sequence comes from Megaceryle torquata, assembly GCA_024611175.1. Lineage (NCBI taxonomy): Eukaryota > Metazoa > Chordata > Aves > Coraciiformes > Cerylidae > Megaceryle > Megaceryle torquata. The sequence continues at coordinate 52,003 of JANIJG010025293.1, forward strand.
TGTATAACTAAAAAACATGTCTCATAACTATGATTATTGTTAGAATTAGTTAAGTGTGGAGGTGAATGAGGTACAGAGGCAGCTGTTATCGCAGAGTCATCATTCAGATTTACACACAAGACAAATTCAAGGAAAACTCAAGGCTGCCAATTAAAGAAGAGCTCTTGAGAAACTGTAGAGAGAAAAGGTCGTGAAGACATGACAATGTAAGGAAAAGAGTTGTGTAGAAAGCTGCTAACTGTTGGGGAGGGTAAAGGATCAGAAAAGGGAATGAATTGAACCAAAGACCTGTGAGAAAATAATTCAAAAATATCATGTACTATAGCAGGGATGAAGAATGAAGAAAATACAGTAGGGAATCTGGGGTGCTCCTAGTGACGTGCTGCATGGGACCACGAGTCCTATATGGCCTTGTGCCTTTGTGAAGACTCCAACCATTTCCCGCTTGAGTTGCAAGTAAAATTAACTTCTAAAATGCACCTTTACTAAGAATGTTACATTACCACCCTGTCAAATCTTAAAATGCTAAATGTGTGATGTTCTTCCTCTTTCTTTCACCTGGCTGCATTTTCTGGTGTTCTTGACAGTGGTGATAGAAGTGTCAGTACTCCTCTGGTTTTGGTTTTATCAGCTAATCTATTTGTTGTATCGCAGAAAGGAGCCCCAGTCAGTGGAGTCACCCTGCGAGCGAAGAGACGAGGCACGGCAGGAGCTGGCAGTGGTGAGAGAACAGATGTAGGTTTCCGTACAGATGGGTGGTGTGACATCCTCTCGGGATGGACGGGGGGACAACACGGTGCTGACTTGCGCTCCCCGAGAAGGAGCGGCTAAGAGTCTCTTCTGATGAGTCGCTCTTGGGCAATTCCATTTTCACTGAGATCAGCCCAAACTCCCGACTCATCTTACTCATACGAGGTGAAGTAGCATGACTAATCGACTCTAAAAGTGTTCCTGATACTACTGCCTTCTTACTTGTTCCTCAGACCAGAGGTGGTATTTCACAGGTAAATAAACCAAACTGATCCCTATTGACATTTCTGTGGTTTAGAAGACTGAGGGTCTCACTTAACCTTTGCTGTATCTTACCACTGTTTCATAAGCATGCAAAGCATCTCCCCACCCACCCACACGCCAACCATCTTTTCTAGACATCTCGAAGCTTTGTGAGTCCACTGGCGGGAGGAGGGGGGCTGTGAACAGCTGCATTTTTCTTGTAGCCTAAAAACATGCATTGAAACAGTGCTACATGCCATGCCAGGCTGCTGTGAGCTATCCATAAATGTTCGTGGACAAGCTGTAGTGGTGTACGAACAATCTTCTGGGAAGCTGCAGGGTGTCCTGGGCCCTGCGAAGAGGCGCTGTGTCATCTGACACATTAGCGGTGAGTTTCCATACATTATGCAAGGAGACTGAGTAATGAATTCCAAGCAGGCAATGTCACTCAGAACTTCTGAAACAAAAATGCTAATCATGGCTATAAAGAGCATGAGTGGATTCAGTTTTTTCTTGTATGACTATTTGTAGGTAATTAGTATGAAGTCATGTGGGGAAACTCCTCCTTTATGTACAGCGTGTGCTGGAGAGAAGGTCCGTGTTGTGAGCTGGGTTACTATAGGTTCCTAAGAGGAAACCTGAATCGAAGGAAATATTTATTAGCATTTTTTCTTTTTATCTGTAAATGTGCCTGTGTGGCTACTCTGCGCCCTTTGAGCTCTAGCATGATTTAATTTCACACTGCAACCACTTAGTATAATGGAAAGGTCTTTCACCATCTCCCTCACTCTAGTCCCCATTCATAAATAAATGCGTGTCATAGATACAGATCACAGAAATCCTTTCCAGCTCTCAACTCATCTTCTAGCTTAGCCAAAACCTTGAAGAAAAAAATGAGGCTGTGCATTTTGAAATGCAGCACGTCCAGGCTCTGCAGGTGGAGGGGGGGAATGCCCACTACAAATTCCCACTCTCCCCACATAAAATGAAGCTGAGTCCCTGTTTAACCTCTCCCGCTACGAACAGCGCAGATCAGCAGAGTCCTTGAGATAACTAGGTCTCAGATGTGCAAGAGTTCTTAAAATCAATGTTAAAATCAATACCATGGGAATTCCCTACACGACAGTATCAAGTGATGTTCAGGTGAAATCCACTTACTAGTAGATTGCTGCAGTCTGAGTGTACAGCCCTGGGAAGAGCATATCAAAGACAGGTCCAATGAGTGGATAAGTACACAGGGAAAAAGAACCAAAACGTTACTCCATACCAAAGTCACATCCAGCTTGGGAAGTTCTCCAAAGCGGAAGCAATAGAGGTTGAACGTGTACTGGTAGGTAACACACCTCTCCACTGTTTTCACTCTTCCTTTGGCACTCCTTTGGGACAAGATGGTCCCTTAGGCACGGCCGAATATGGTTCTGTAGTTACAAAGCATGGCACGTGCTACAGTCACCCCCGCCACGCTGCCAGCTGCTGAATCGCTGCCTCAGAACTCTTAACTTGCTAAATACATCCCTGATGTCCTTCCACTTAATGGGCATGAAGTATATGTCTCTCTGGAGTGTATGCCTGAAAAATGGTGTTCATCGAGGATTTGTCATCTGTATGTTGTGCTTCTGCCATGAACTTTGTGGTGAGGGCAATGCCTTGATTGACATCTTTCTGACAATTCAGTGCATGTCCTGATGAAGTCGCTTTTAGCTGCTGGCAACAAAGAACTTAGGTGGGATTGAAAGTTTACTCTTCCTCGTGTAGGGGGCTGTCTTTGTGTGATTCTGTCAGGCTGTATTACACAGTTGCGTTACTCTGACCTTCATTAGAGTAACTGAATTTAGAATACAAGGAATGTGAACATGACAGGCCCATGATTACTAAAACCACACTTGGTTCTTTTTTTTTTTTTTTTTAAGAATCACTTTAGGAACTATTTTTCCCCACATTCAAGTGCTATAATTTTTAACAGTAGTAGCCTGAAGCATTATAGATAAATGCTGTTTAGTTTTGATGATTGACTGCCTTAAAACGATCTGGATCAGTCCTTTCTAGAAATGTCTGAACAGAAATCCTGCTTCCAACTGGGAAGCTGAATGCACAGAGCAAGTGGACAGAATGTCACGTATGTGCAAGGTTCATTTTGCAGACTCAGTGGTCCAGTTGTGTCCCGGTAACTGGAAGGTTTATCATAAATGAAAAGCATCAGGCGTCCTGGGTGTCCTTTGCTTCAGGTGTAATGGGGCAGAACACTGTAGGTGTAATGCGCTTGCATGAGCTTGCTGTGGAGAACAGAACTTTTCCTGGTTTCAATTAAAAAAAAAAAAGCCCCAAAAGGTCTGTGATACCAGTGGGTTTGCATTAGTGATACAACTGCTGATACTGTAATGGTCTGCTGTGGTTCACTACACAGTAGGGAACTGCACCATTAATTATTTGGATGAAATCAAATGTATGCAGATTGCAAAATATCCCAACAGGGATAGCTTTTTTTTATTGACAACATGCACTGGTGTGTGAGGGGAGTTGTTTCCCTGCTGGTGTGGTGATGGAAGAGCTTTCTTTGACCTCACTGACCAGGATGAAACCAAAGACAGTTAGTGTAGTTAAGAACTTGGAAAGCTGTTGAAAGTCCTTCTATACAGGATCGTGACTGGAGAGAGAATTCAGAAGAGTGTCCAAATATGACTAAAATATGTACTACGTATTTTTGATCTAAAATGATACATTTTGATGTTTTCATACAAAACATGAACAGTATTTCCCTTTATAAAGCGTTTAACCTGGACCTCTACTAGTTATTTGTGTAAGCCCTCAGGCAGGTTTGCTGTCAAAGCCAAGGCCGGGCTCTGAGACGCTGTCATGGGCTCCCCTGGCTCTGCGCTGCCAGGGTGATGCCACAGCACGTGCTGGGGCACACTGCTCTGTTACGTCATACGTCAGCATACGCCACCCCGGGTGCTGTCGGTGAGTAAGGCCCATGGCCCCCCGATTGTCCTGCCTGCCTGGCCCTGGCAGCCTGGCCTTCCCCGCCATGGTGGGGGGACAAGCCCAGAGGCGCCGGGGGGAATTAGTAAACGTGCAAAAAAAACCAAACCAAACTACGCGAACACCGACCCAGACATAGAAAATGAGCCGCAGCAGCCCCTGCGAGTCGTTGCGCGGTGGCAGGCGGCAGCAGGACGGTGCGGACCCCCCTCGGAAGCTGCGGCCCCTTCTCAGGGGAAGGCTCCGGCCCCCTGGGCGCTTCACCCCGTGCTGCCCTAGAACGCCCCCGCCGCCATCTTGCCCCGCGTGCCGCCCGCCGCCGCCAGAGGGCGCTGTGCCGGAGCCCATAAAAGGCCGCGCCGGCCGCGTGTCGCTGTGCGCGTTTCTGTCCGTCTGTCCGTCCGCCCGCCTGCCCTCCCGCTCGTCCTCGTCATGCTGGCGCTCAGCGCCGCCCGCCGCCTGCTTCGCCCGCCCGGGGACTTGCTGCCGCCGCCGGGGCTCGCCTGCATGTGGGCCGCCGGTGCCCGCGGGTACTGCGCGGCTGACGCCGGCGCGCCGAACCCGGTGGTGTACTTGGACGTGGGCGCCGACAACCAGCCGCTGGGACGCGTCGTGCTGGAGGTAGGGCCGCCCGGGCTGCAGCCGGGCCTGCCGGCAGCTCCTCCGGCGATGGGGCACAGGGGACGGTGCCCGAGGAGTCGCGGGCGGCGGGGCGCCCCGGCATGGCGGCCGGTGAGCGGCAAGGTCAGGGTAGGCCCGAGGGAGGGGCGGCTGCCGTAGCCAGCCCTCGGGGCTCCGGTCCACGGGCGGGAGGGCGGCAAGGTGGCTCTCTCCTAGGTGGGTGGCGAGCAGCGTGGGGAGAGGGGTGAAACGGAGTACTTGCCCTCGGTTAGCGGCGGCGAGGCTCGCCGGTGTCCGCGGCCGGGAACAAGTCATCCCCGCGGGCCGAGTCCGAGGGGCCTGGTGCTCGGGGACAGCACTGTGTCGGGCAGCCTCGGCGGAAGAAAACTTAGGACCGTGGTGTGAAAGCTGAAATACTGAAGTTCCTGCTGAAGCGTATCTGGCTGCAGAGCAACGAGCACGGTTCCAGCAGTGTCAGCGCGCCCGAAGCCTTCGCATGGCTCTGGGGTCCTGCGCTGTCAGTGAACGGCTGGACCCTCACCTGGCCACCACCCGCGGATGGCATCTCCTGGGACAGTGCTCCCATAGGGGTCTTCAGCCGCTCTTCCAGCTTTGTCCTGTTCTTTCCTTTTGTTTTTGTCCTGGGTGTTTATTTGTTTGATTATTAGTGTTTGGGTTTTTGAGGTACTGCTTCTTTGAGGCTCCTGATTTCACGTGCTTTGCGAGGCTTGTGCAGCTCTGTTTGAACTGACAGCTAGCAGCCGGCATCGTCCTTAAAAACTCAGTCTCTGGAACACTCAGCCACTTAAAGAAGGCCAGAACAGGCAAACTGCGATATACTCCGCTCTTACGAAAAGCACCGAGACTCTAACTGTGGTGTGCCGCTTATCATTAGGGCTGGGCATGTGCCTCGGAAGGAACGCGCTGTGTTTGGGAAGGAACGAGGGCTGTGCGCCAGCACCGCGCTGCAGAGGGAACGCTGCTGTTCCGAATTGCTGCCTACTGAGGGGATTCGGTGTGGCCTTCTGCCTCCAGCACCTACCTTGGGGCTCTTATCATTAGATAAGTGACAGGA
>JANIJG010025295.1:7157-26038 GCA_024611175.1 Megaceryle torquata
AATAAATTAGTGTCAAACTTATGGGCAGCATACAGAGGTCAACTCTTTATCTAGTGATACAACTGGTAGAAATGGTGAATCTTTGTGACAGTGAATTTCCCCTTGCAGCTCAGTAAATTGCATTAATTACTTAATAGGAAGAAGAGGGATATTTTGAAGGCATTCTGTGAAACATCCACAGTCAACAAGAATTATGAGAGGTAGGTTTAAAAACTTGGGGTTTACAATTTTATTTTCATTTAGAAAAAAAAATCTTTAAAAAACAAGCCTTCCAATAATAGATAGTGAAAACAAATACTGACATACCTTATCCTTGTAACAACTTGCTGAGTAACTTCATGGAGTGGAAATGTTTGTAGGAGGATGTACTTTGATTTCAAATACAAGCAGGGCTTTGTAAATGTTTTCAAATCACTATGCACATAGCGGCTTTGTGCCTAGAACCTACTCCAGGTGGTTTATATATATTATGCAGTTAAAATCTTTAAAGGTTTGTTAAGATACTTTGCAGTTTTCTTTCCTGTTCAATGGAAATTCTGCTATCCATCCAATCAAAGAATTTTGCATTACAAAGTTATTTTTGTGCCACCTTGAAAAAGCACATTACAAATCTGCTGCATTATTGGTCTGTACTGGTTTTGCCCTGCAGCTGGATTGCTGATTGAGTAAGTTTGTGACTACATCCAGTTCCAGAAGAGCCTTTTTTTAGTTTTAATTAGTACATCTCCTTGTGACTTGCAATCCATTGTCTTCAAGATCCATCACCCACAACTATTCTTTGGCCAGACTGAAGACTGAAAAGAGGGGGCCAAATAGTGGCTGAGTCACTTCTGTTGTGAGCCAACAAGTCACTCATTTGCTGATTGGCAACCTGCCTTTGATCTGGGTTATATCATACCAGGGAGCTGCTCCAGTTGGCCAGAGATGGAGGAATGTGAGCTGTAGTCAAGGATACTTGCAAAGCAGTGGGAGCTGCAGTGTAGACTGAAGAGAAGCACAGAGAAGGGCAAATTAAAGGGAAGGCAAGTGAAAAATTGTGGCAAGGAGCCAATTTCTGATCTCAGCATCACTGATGTCACCAGTGAGAATCTGGTCCACAGACTGTTGGGGAAAGAAGAATAGAAACCAGCCAGAGGGAAAGGTGAAAGACAATCAGAGGTGACTGAGAGGAGATAATTAATCATGTATCAACTGTAATCTTAATGACTACTCTGCCTTAACACTTGTAATGCCTCTTTCTCAGCCAAGAGCACAAAATTAATAAAATATTTCCAAGAGACTAACTTGTCTGTCATAGCAGCTCCAGCAGGGATTTTTTTGCTGGTGGTACACTCAGCTACAGATCAATCTGGAGACCAACAAGCACAGATCTATTGAAGAGGAAAACATGTAAATCTCCTCATGTTTTAAGTGAAATCCTATAGTAACAACCTTCCTTTTACCTAAGGGCTACTTACTTGTATGTTCTACACATTTCCAAGGTTGCTTAATTTACTGGTATTCTAAAGCTAGGCAAATATCAACAGGTTGGGTTTGTTGGTTGTTTTTTGTTGTTGTTGTTTTGGAGTTCTTTTGTGGGGTTTTTTTTTTATTATTATTATTTCTCAAAGCTTAAGCTACAGTTTAGGAAACATTCTTCTTAAAAGAAAAAGGCAACAAACCCACAAAAACCTGAACTTCCTGAAATATTTTCTTTCAAAAATGCTTATATGTTGGCAAGTTACAACAGATGAAAATAAATGTTATGTTTTGTGCAAGAGTACTTTCAGAGCAAATAGTCTAGTGAATAACTAAAATAATTTTTAATTTTCTAAAAGAAAGAATAAAAAAATATGTATTAAGATCCTCTCCTTTGCTTCCAAATATTCTTCAAGCTAAAAGAGTTATTTTTAATGAATAGCACATACTGGAAATAGTTGGAGTTTAAAAGAAGTGCTGAAATCTCACCACAGTTTGAAGTAAGAAAAATAGCAAGGGAAGCTTTAAAGGGGACAAAGTCAACGATGCTTCCAATATATAGCAGGTGCTCATATAAGTTTCTGAACCCTTCAGCAACTTGATTTATATATTAAATATTCATATCTGAGCTACACACCTTTTTGTGTTTCAGGTTTCTTCACCTGCTAACAGATTTGGTTGCAGGCAGAAACTATCCTTTCAGTCTGCTTTAGAGTTTTGATGATCCAGCATATTCTGTTTATCACTGAAGTGGTGTAAGGTAGTGCACTGATAAAATAAGGCTACTGCTGTTTTCCCACAATGGCTTGGAAGTAGTTCTTCAATGTAAATATCTGTAACGCTTCACAGCTGGTGTAAGTGGTTTGGCCACAACAGGTTCACATTTTGTCCATTAACTGTAATTCCATTTTCTTGCACTTTTGTAGAAGAAATTATAAGATGATGTGCTTTGTTTTTCAAAGCTTGAAGATTAAAATAAAATTTAAAAAAAAGAGACTTTTTACTTTCCAGATAGAATAACTGAATATGTCTAAAACAATAGGTTTTGATCTACTACGTTATTTAGGTTGTTTCTGATACATGTGCCACTGCAAAGGAAAATGAAGTTTTTATAGCTGTGCACATATATTTTCCTTTTTGAGGCTTCTGATTGGAAATGTAACCTGGAATGACTAAAGCAAAGAACACCAGTTTGCATGAGACTTTGCATATTAATGACATTAAGGACCATCTGAGTACAAGCTCCTCAGAAGAAATCTCTGGAAAAAAGACAACAAAGTCATTTTATGAGACCAAGACTACTACACCTACAGATTCAACTACCACACGTACTCTGGAGTGAGGCCAAAGGTGTAGGATTCAACAAGGCCAAGTACCAGGTCCTGCACTTGGGTCACCACAACCCCCTGCAACACAACAGGCTTGGGGAAGAGTGTCTGGAAAGCTGCCCAGTGGAAAAGGACCTGGTGTGCTGTTTGACAGCCAGCTGAACATGAGCCAGCAGTGTGCCAAGGTAGCCAAGAAGGCCAACAACATCCTGACCTGCATCAGGAATAGTGTGGCCAGCAGCACGAGGGAAGTAGTGGTCCCTCTGTACTAGCTGCACCTGGAAGAGTGTTCAGTTTTGGGCCCCTCACTACACAAAGGACACGGAGATGCTGTAGTGCATCCAAAGAAGGGCAATGAAGCCAATAAGGGGTCTAGAGAACAAGTTTTATGAGGAGCAGCTGAAGGAACTGGGATTGCTTAGCCTGGAGAAAAGGAGGCTTAGGGGACATGTTCTTGCTTTCTACAGCTACCTGAAAGGAGGTTGTAGAGAGGTGTGTGTCAGTCTCTTCTCCCAAGTAACAAGCAATGGGACAAGAGAAAATGACCTAAAGGAGTGCCAGGGGAGATTTAGGTTGGATATTAGGAAATATTTCTTCACCAAAAGGGTTGTCAACCCTTGAAACAGGTTTCCTAGGAAAGTGATTGGAGACACCATCTCCAGAGGTATTTAAAAGACCTGTAGATGTGGTGCTGAGGGATGTGATTTAGTGGTGACCTGGAAGTGCTGGGTTAAGGGTTGCACTTGAGGATTTTGAAGATGTCTTACAACCAAAATGATTCTATGATTCCTTTGTGGGTTACTATCTTTTCTGACAGATGCGTGGACCTTACTTAGTTTGGCAATCATACATTTGAGAATGTGTATGAAATAATCAAAAAACCCCTAACAGTTCTTGTATCTGACAGGATATTAGAAAATCAGCACTTCTGTGTCCAAGTAGTAAAGTTGGTGAATGGTGATGTGCTACTGAGCCAAGACCATTGTTATTTTTTAATTAAGTAACAGTAGAATACATACTGAGTCAGTAATCAGTCTTTCATTTTGCCCTTCTTGAAACATACAGACATTGCTTCCTTGTTTATGGATATGAAGTAAGCAATATATTTTTGCCATGAATACGTTGACACCTGTATTTTCTTGGCCACTACATCTTGCTTCAAGAATGTCTATTAAGCTCCATACTCCAAGAAGAAAGGAAAAAAAAAAAAAAAGAGATCTTTTATAATTTTTCATTCTCATTATAAAAAAACATAGAACAGACATTTAGTTTAAGATTTCAAGTTCACAATGGTACACTGACAATAAGTATCTGAATGCTTCAGTGTCAAGGCTTGCTTAGGTACTCCACAGAGATGTAATAGTGTTTATAACATATATTCCTAATACTGCTGAACTCTCAAGGCCAGAGCATGAAAAACCATCTAGAAGTAAAAGAAAGGAAGCAATATTGTGCTGTGAATCTTACACGGCCCATTCTGTTTTGTGAAAGAGCTGTTGAATGAGTGGCCACATGCTCAACAATAGACACTCCCTAAATAAGTAAGGCCAGCTTCTTAATACTTATAATCAAGGTCAACATTTTTAAAAGTTCAAACTATTTGTTGTGGAAATACAGGGCCTAATCTTACAATCAAAAGAGACGTTTTCTTGGCTACATTAAAAATGCTTACCAGAGTAAATGTACTGAGACCAGATTTTACTTTCACACTGACTGTGCACAGATGTTTTATCACCACTGACAGACTGACACTGGATTTTGCTTTAGTGGTAGTTGTGGAGGATGATGGAATTCAGTCATACTGGTGTCTGCTTTTGAAAAAGAGAGCAGTGGGAGAAAGGTTGTTCTGTAGCCTAAAAAGCAGAAATACCTGCTGGAGTTATTAACATTTTTGGGGCTGAGTTCAGCAGTAAGGCACCTTGTGGTTGATAGATTTTTCCCGCAGCAATTCAAAACAATGTAGTTAAAACAAATTTCTCATTTTCAGAGAAGCAACCTAATGAGGCAAAAAACTACTTTAAAAAATGGAGTACCTATGCCATGTTTTACCAGTGGTTAATAATCCTCAGACTTACTTGCAGCTGCATGACTAACCAAGATTTTTACAGCTCCAGTTGCACTATTTATAATGTTTCCGTAAGTGATCCATTCATAGATGCTGAAAAATCTTTCAAATGGCTCATTTCAACTTCTTCAACTAGTAGGGAGATACTTGGATTTAAAAGCAGTTTCTTGAGAATCTCTGGGAGCAAATTCAAAGCTGACCAGAAGTCTGATGTTCCCATTTTCACTAGTTGTTTAAGGTTTCTCTCCTGCAGAGTGATTTAAATTGAGCTGGCAAAGAGTGTAGATGAAAACAGGCAGACTTTCATCTTATTTCCATTGTTTATGACAGATTGGGTGGTGCTTGAAGGAAAGGTACACGTATAAACAAGCTCTAAGGTAAAATAATGGCAAATATGCAAGTGCTGAAAATTTGGCATGCATCATGCTGAAGTGCTTCCTCAACCAAAAAAACCCAATCCTTGTAGATGCTCATCTCAGAGATGTTATGCAAGATGTCTAAAGTTTTCAAAAGGAGACATGATGCAGGCGCTGAACTTCTCATGCTTTCTCTAAAGATTAGACTGTACATAAAATGTGCTAACTTGCACTTTCAATAGGGAAAGTATATTCTTTAGGTTGTGTTAAGTGAAACATGGTAGCTACATTTAGCTGAAACTCATCCATTTCTCCTTCCCTAGACGTTCTTCACTACTGCTGAGATGATTTTTTTCCACAGTCCTTAGATTTACAACAAATTGTTTTTCTTGCACTGTTGAAAAGTGAGAATTTGGTTCATGTACTGTTCAACTTTTTCTGTTGTGAACTTTTCTTATAGAAAGTATATCCAACTTACAGTGTCTCTCTGATCACATGACATAGTATAACTGCATGCTACACCTTGTTTTGTATGCTAAGCAGGTATTTAATTAACTTTTTCAAATGATAACCATAATATTGATTTTGTTCCATAGTAAAATTTCACTCACAGATTGGGATAAATATTATATAAACTAGCATTTTTTTCCTTTTCTATTTAATTTTTATAAAATAATCAAGAGTTACTTTTGTTTTGCAGTTTGGCAGTCAGGACAAAATAGCTAATTCTCTTAATATGGAAGAGTTTAGACACTTAGAAACTAAATGAAAACATACAATCCACGAGGTTAACAAAACCACAGTCACTGGGGCTGATGGGCACTTCTAGCAGGGTCAGGTACAGCAGGTTGCTCAGGGTTTTGTCTGGTTTTAAATATCTCCAAGGATGGATATTACGCATCATCTCTGGACGACTCGTTCCAGTGTTTGATCACCGTCCCAGTATTTTTTTTTTTTTTTTCCTCATGGTTAGATAGGATGTCTTTTATTTGGGTTTGTGCCCTCTGCATCTTCCCCCTTCAGCAGACATTACTGAGAAAAGCCGGACTCCATCTTTTTTTTTTCTCACCCATTGGGTATTTAGGTACATTTGTAAGACCTGCCCTGAGCCTTCTTTTCAGGAGGAACAGTCCCAGCTCTCTCAACCTCTCATTCTATGAAAGCTGCTCCAGTCCCTCCATCACATTTATGGCCTGTCATTGGACTCACTCCAGGATGTTCATGGTGGACCCTGCTGGGTCCATGACCTGGACCCAGCATCTGCATGTGCATCACCAGTGCTGTGCAGAGAGGAGGGGTCACATCCCTTGACTTTTTGGCAATGTCCTTGTAAGCCAGGATACCACTGGCCTGTTGTTTGTTTTTTTTTTCCACAAGGGCACATTGCTGACTCATGGTCAACTTATTGTCCACAAGGACCTCCAGCACCTTTACTGACAAGCTGCTTTCCAGCTTTTCAGCCTCCTGTGGGTAGTCCCTCTGGGTGGTGGACTCATGTATGTCCAGTTTGTACATAGAACAATCCAAGCACATAGATACCTGAGTTTTCATCATAAGGTACTCTAGATACCTGTGTATGCCTAGGCTGCAACTGCTTTGGCAAGTCTGAGCACTTTGCTTTCCAAGTCATGCCTGAGCTTGTTCAGAGGTTCTTTGATAAGTGATGCTCTGCCTACAACTCCAAAGATATCCAGTACTGTGATTGTGTTTTCGTCATGCACCTGAAAGTATACTACTGTCAGTAAGTCATCCCAAAAGACAGTGGCTGTTGTCATTTTCATTCTAAAACACAGCTCGCAGTCCAGGTAATATCCATCTGGATATTTTTGCAATTGGAGTTGCCCAGCAAACAAGGAAACAAGCTTCTTGGGTTTTGGCTATTTTGGGGAGTTCAGAATCACAGCTTCCAGAGAAGCCAAGTTCAAATTAACTCATTTTATTTTGGGGCCAGTGTAGACATGCTGTGGAACAGCCCTGGCATGATAGCACTTTTAAGAGCTTGGCTAAGCTAGATGCTCTTTGTAGGCCTGCAGCAACAAGCTGCCTTTCCAGTGGTGCTCAGATACCATGGCAACTGTCACTTTATAAATAGACAGATAGCAACCCAAGACCATGAGCCATCCCATTGCTCCAAGCTACTGAAGCTTTGCCAGTTCCAGTAAACATTAGGAGTTGCATTAAGCCTCATGCGAGCAACTGCAACTCCAGTGGCATCAAAGGAATTTGCCCCACTGTCACCATCACTGGAGTTACCATTTCAGTGTCAGTGAAATAATTCCCATCAAGTGCAAATGGCTTAAGAGAGAAGCTTTTGGGTAGTACTTAACTGAACAAGTTAAACCTATTTGTCATAGCTATTATAAGCGAACTGAAGACAGGAAATCAATCTAATTGTGCTGTTTTATTAAGATGTTAAAGTTTGAAATGGCTCCACTACAGGTAAATTCCTACAGAGAGTTTCCATTTAGAAACAGAAGATCCTGTCCAGGAAAGCAGAACCAGGCCATATTAGAAAGATTAATTTCAAGCAACTTACATCTGCTTATTGCAAAAGCAATTTGTCTTACAGTCACTACATGGAGCGATGAGATGTCTTTGTTTTGAAAACATAACATTTGATAACAGTGGAAAGCATAGGACTGCCAAAAGGCAGACTGAAAGGACACATGCATTTGCCAGGTATGCCAGAGTTAGCATCATCTGCCAGTGGGCAGTTACTGATTTAAAGCATTTGTACTGAGTCTGGCTGGGATGGAGATAATTGTCTCCATAGCAGTTCCTGTGGTGCTGATAACACACCAATATTTTAGATACTACTGAATAGCATTTGCACAGTGTCAAAGCCACCTCTGCTCCCTCTGGCCTTCATTGAAAAGATTGGGGTGCACCAGAGGCTGGGAAGGCACACAACCAGGCCAATGACCCAAACTTACTGAAGAGATTTTCCAAGCCTACAGTGTTATGTTCAACAATAAGATGGAGTGGAGGTGGGGTTAGTTAGGTTAGCTATCATTTGCTCAGGAACAGGTGGAGCATCGTTCTAGCATGGGGGGTAATTAGCAATTGCCTTTGCATCCCTTGCTTTGTTTTGTTTTCTTTATTTCTTCTTCCATTTCTTCATCCATTAAGCTGTTTTTATGTTGACCCATGAGTTTTCATGGTTATATGCGTTATCCTTCTCCGTACCGTTTGGGGTTGATGGTGTGGAAGGGACCAAGTGGCTGTGTGCTGCTTATCTGCCTTCCAGGGTTAACAGTAGTGTTTTAGCGTAATTCATGTAAATAAGCAGTTTTCAGGACAGCGCTTTAGGTGTGGGTTGAAAACCCATGAACTAATAGAACTGAAGATTTTTGTGTGTCAGGCTTTTATGCTATAAAGCCCATGGAAGCAGGGAGCATTCAACAGGCAGAGAAATTTCCCACATTGTCTGGATAGCACTGTGTGTAGAGAGGCAGCACCAGGGAGCCCCTTCAGTCTTTGGATTGTCTTCCTTGTCTTTCATTAGTGAGTGGTGGTGACTCACAAGATAGCCTTTAAACTGCAGCCACTTGACAAGATGTCTGACAAGAGGGGTGAGCCCTGTTAAAAGTAGTTCACTTGTTTCAAACTCATTGTGTTCTTTCCTATATGAAAATGGCTTTACTGTCCATTTGTGGTTTTTGCATTCCTTTATAGAGAAAGCTGGAAGCGTGGTGAAAACTGTAATAACCATAATTTTGAATATCAAATACTCAAAATATTTATTCTGTTTAACTGGAGAAAATAATTTTCAGAGGGAAGTGCCATGCCCATAAAAAGCTGGTTAAGGAAGCAGATAATGTTATTTACAGGATGTTCACAACTGAAGGATCTGGTCCTTCAATAGGAAGCTGCTCTGATGCACTTTCCTTGAAGCCAGTGCTGTTCTGCTCTGCATGATCTTACTGCAGGGTCAAGTCCCATACTTGCTGAGGATTAAACATGGGCAGCACAGATACTAAGGTAGACATATTATACTGGGTCTGTCTGGAGTTAATTTTGACCTGGATGGTGCTGTATTTTGGATTTGTGACTTAAAGCTGTGGTGATGACACACCAGTGCTATGGCTGTTGCTGAGCAGTGCTTGCATGGCACTGGAGCTTTCTCTTTTCCCAACTCTGCCTCCCCGGCAAGTAAGTTAGAGGATCGTGAGAAGCTTGGAGAGGACATAACCAGCTGACCCAGACTGACCAAAGGGTCAGACACATGGCATTTAGAATCAAGATGAGCAATAAAAATGAAGGGGAAATTGTTTTTGTTTGGTTTTAAATTGCCATTGCTTGGAAACCAGCTGGTTATCAGCCTGCTTGTGGGAGGTGAGTGACTGCCTTTGCATCACTTGGGGTGGGTTTTTTTGGTTTTTGGTTTGGTTTGGTTTGGTTTTTTGTTTGATTGGTTGGTTTGTTTTGTTTTCTCTCTTCTTCCTCTTTCCTTCACTTACTAACCTTTTTATCTCAACCCTTGAGTTTTCTTGCTTTTGCTCTTCCCATTCTCCCATTCTTCCCATCTCTCTATAATGACATTTATAAACATAAATATATAACATAAATGTTGAAGATGAGCAAATACTGGAATTTCATTGCACCTTTCCAGTTCTGTAGAGAAGCCAGTGATATCTACACTGCAATACTGCTGTAATGCACTGTATGAGGCATTTCCCAGTAACTGTTAACATTGGTGTGTTACACAGTCATGTGGGTGCACTGTCACAGAGAATATTGAAATGTAAATATTTCCTGCTTGGGAAAGCTGAGATATCATGTTACCCTTATTCTGCTTGAATTAACACGCTCTAGCCAACATTCTGCCAAGCTGGCATTTGAATGCAGATCTATCTCAGAAAACAAACATTTCAATACTATCGAGAAGAGAGGATGGGAATAGTTTACCAAAGACTACAGATCCTAAGCATACTCTTTGGAATGGCGGACACAGATCTATTAATACCAGTGATTACTTTCATATGGTAATTTAGGGTTACTTGGACGTGGCTGCCACTTGTAAGACAGTATTAGACATAATCTTGGGACAATAGTGCAGTTAAATGATAGGCAAATGAATTATAGCATAAACCAGTGATACTGCTTGGTTTTTATGATTGCATTCCGTATCAGAATATGCAAAAGCAATCAGGACTGAGCTGGATGTTGTTCAGCAGATCGTGTGCTTGTTTTAATCAGAGGTTCAGAATTGAACTTAGTTACAAACTTGTGATGAAATTAGAGTTTTCTCTCTCATTTACCAAGATAAAGATGATGCATGGTCTCTCACCTGAAAGATGCATCTCCTTCTGTGCCTTCCTGTGTTAGCTGAGCTCAACTGACAAACTTATGTTCAGCCTGCTCCAGTTCATAAGAGCTGGAGATGCTGACAGAAAGTTTTCAACTTCGATCTCATTTCCCTGTTACAGCAGCCTGTAAATCTATAAAATCACACCTTCCTGGTTACTTGCTTACTCTTTCTGTCCCCTCCCACTCAGCTGTGACATATGATGCTTTTACCAGACACTCTTGTTAAAACAAGCTAGAAATCAATGAAGGTATAAAAACTCAGAAGAGCAGTTTCAAATACCCTCTGTTGAAAGCAAACCTATTTATTTCTAATGAAGACATACCTGCTTGCAGAAGTGATGAATGTGGCGCTGTGAAAAGACATAAGCATGTCTTTAACTGCAAGTATGTACTTCATATGTGCAAGTCCCCCAACACTCGGTGATACTTAAAGCGTGTGCTCATTTGAGTCTCTATTGCTAATTCCAACAGCTACGAAGAAAGCTGCTAAACTGATCATGTAATAGAAGCTGAGATGGCAATAGCTTTAAGGATGTCATATTAAAAACCAGCTATTTTGCCCAGTGCTGTGCTTGTAAATGCCATGACAGATGAGAACTTGCCTTTCTGGGCTATTGTTTGTTTGTTTATTTATTGTTAGGATTTGTGAAAGAGATGTGGATAATCACAATGGAAATGTTTTCCATGTTTTTAGTAGATATTTATGGTTTCAGCAGATGTTTATGGACAGGGTTATCCTGTTGACAGGTCTGGTAAGGATATAAGGGAGTCCAGTGGATGAATTTGAATTACTGGGTAGGGGGATCAATGTTTGTCAGATTTCCTCAAGGCTTCCAAGCAGTGCTGTCTACTTGTGACCATTATACCACCATGAAGAAGGTGCTCCTTCCTCTAAGCAAGTTTAGAATTATTGAGAGAATGAGATGAAATACCCTTGTTCTTATCATTGCTTTAGGTGTAACTAAAGAATGACTGGTTTCAGGCTCTGAAAGGTGGCACTGAAAAGGGTGTAGTTTAGAATCATAGATCATTTATGTTGGAAAAAACCTTTAAGATAATTGAGTCCAACCATTAACCCTACTCTACCAAGACCACCACTAAGCCATATCCCCAAGTACCACATCTATATGACTTTTAAATGCATCCAGGGATGGTGATTCAGCCACCTTCCTGGGCAGCCTCTTCCACTGCCTGACTACCCTTTCAGTGAAAAAAAAAAATATTCCTAATGTCCAGTCTAAACCTCCCCTGCTGCAGCTTGAGGCCATTCCCTCTTGTTCTATCACTAGCTACCTGTAAGAAGAGACCAGTGCCTACCTCTTTACAATGTCCTTTCAGGCAGTTGTAGAGAGCAGTAAGGTCTCCCCTCAGTCTCCCTTTTTTCACTGGTTTATGGGCATGGCCCTTCCCATTCTTTCTATCTGCACATCTTTCCCTCATCTCTGCATGTGAACATTACCTGGCCGCTGCCTTGTGATTCTTATTTTAATCATTGCTTCTTCCTCCTCAGTCGTTATTGCATCATGCATTGTAAAATGTTGGGATAGGAATCAAAGACTCAAAGAATAATAAGACACTTTTTATTTTTATGGTAATAATATAAATCTTTTCTGATTATATCCTTTCTATTACACATTACACGGTGTGACTTGTTGTTACTGTATATTCCTTGCCTTTCAAAATGTAGTGTGTTGGTCACAATTCCTTCTGTATTTGCACTATCTACTAGGTGACATATTCTAATAAATGAACCCTGCAATGCTAGATTTTCTATCAGAACACTTATGCTTGAGAATGTATTGTACTTTTGAGTATTACAGCAGTTCATGCAGAAAGTACTGGATTAACTTTATCACATCAACAATGAGGAAGGAAAATATGTGTGTGCTGGATATTATTACCAATAGTTATATCAATGCATAGTACATTGTTTTTTGTTTCATGGGTTATTCCCAAAATGCAAGTTACAGTAGAGATAACTTGCATGAAATGAAAGCTCAAATTGCCTGAAGATAACAGTCTAGGTAGCACTGCATTCACCAACAAAGAACTGATGAAACACAAATACTTATATTAAATACCAGGATGAATCTTTTTTTTCCCTATTTGGGGAATCAGTGATAAGCATTCTTGCTGTTACCATTCCAGATTGATTTTCTGCAATCTGGATTGGCTCCAGCATCACTATATTTCAATTTCTTTCTACTGTTGTGTTTGTGGACTTACTAATCTGTCATTTTATTTGGCTTGACAATTCAGATGTTAGATGTTTGTCTTGGCTATCATAATAAATGGGTTTGGAAGAGTCACTCATAATGCTTTGTCAGTGAACCTGTACAACTCTTGAAGAGCAGCCTGATGGGACTACCTTTTCCCTGATTTAATTGTTGTCTTCATTGTCCCCTCCATCAACTGTTGTTACATAAAAGCAGACAAAGATGTATTTTACATGCATTCACACACACAGAGCACTGCAGGAGACATGCATAGTTGAGCAAGGTCTTTCTGGAAGAACTCAAATGGAAGTTTACAGAATGTGGAAAAAGGGACTGGTCACTTGGGAGGAATATAGGAACATTGTTAGGGTATGTAGGGGTGAAACAAGGAAGGTGAAGTCCCTCTTGGAATTAAATCTGTCAAGGGATGACGAGGACAAGAAGAGCTTCAAGTACATCAGTAGGAAAAGGAAGACTAGGGAAAATGTGGGCCCACTGCTGAATGAGGTGGGAGTCATGGTGATGGAAGAGACAGAGAAAGCAGAGCTACTCAATGCATTCTTTGTTTCAATCTTTACTCCCAAGACTGGCCCTCAGGAATCCCAGATCCTGGAGATAAGTGAGAAAGTCTGAAGGAAGGAAGACTTTCCCTTGGTGGATGAGGATTGTGTCAGAGATCATTTAGGAAAACCGGACATTCACAAATCCATGGGCTTCACCCATGAGTGCTGAGGTTACTGGCAGATGCTATTGGTCTACTGCTCTCCATCATCTTTGAAAAGTCATAGAGAGCGGGAGAGTTGCCTGAGGACTGGAGGAAAGCCAGTATCACTCCAGTCTTCAAAAAAGGCAAGAAAGAGAACCCTGGAAACTACAGACCAGTCAGCCTCACCTCCATCCCTGGAAAGGTGATGGAACACCTCACTCTGGAGGTCATCTCTAAGCATGTGGAGGAACAGAAGCATTATGGGGAATAGTTAACAGGGATCCATCAAGGGGAAATCATGCATGACCAATCTGATAGCCTTCTGTGGTGGCATGACTGGCTGGATAGATGAGGGGAGAGCAGTGGATGTTTTCTACCTTGACTTCAGCAAGGCTTTGGATAATGTCTCCTGTAACATCCACATGGATAAGCTCAGAAAGCATGGGTTAGATGAGTAGACAGTGAGGTGGATTGACAACTGGGCTGAATGACAGAGCTCAGAGGGTTGTGATCAGTGGCACAGAATCCAGTTGGATATCCATAGTTACTGGTGTTCCACTGACCCAGGGGTCAGTGCTGGGACCAGTCTTGTTCAACACATTCATCAATGAGCTGGATGAAGGGATAGAGTGTACCCTCAGCAAGTTTGCTGATGATACAAAATAGGGAGGAGTGGCTGACCCACCAGAAGGCTGTGTTGCCATCCAGCATTATCTGGACAGGCTGGAGAGCTGGGCAGAGAGAAACCTAATAAACTTCAACAAGTGTAGAGTCCTGCACATGGGGAGGAATAACCCCATGCACCAGTACAGGTGAGAGGCTGACCTGCTGGAAAGCAGCTCCCTGGAGAAGGACATTGGAGTCCTGGAGGAAAATAAGTTATCCATGGGACAGCAATGTGCCCCTGTGGCCAAGAAAAACAATGGAATCCTGGGGTGCACAAAGAAGAATGTGACCAGCAGGTCAAGGAACATTCTCCTCCCCCTCTACTCTGACCTGGTGAGGCCACCACTGGAGTACTGTGTCCAGTTCTAGGCTCCCCAGTTCAAGAGAAACAAGGAACTACCAGAGAAGGTCCAGTAGAGTCTGCAAAGATGATTAAAGGACAGAAGCATCTCTCTTATGAGGAAAGGTTGAGAGAGCTGAAGAAGACTGAGAGGGGATCTTATCAGTGCTTAGCAATTTCTAAAAGGCAGCTGTCAAGAGGATGGGACCAGTGGTGGTGCCCAGTGACAGGACATGGGCAACAGGCACAAGCTGGAACGCTGGAAATTTTGTCTGAATATTAGAAAAAGTGTCTGCTGAGAAAGGTTGTGGAGTCTCCTTCTCTGGAGAGATTCAAAACCCACCTGGACATGTTTCTGTGCATCCTGCTCTAGGTGAACCTGCTTTAGCAGGGGATTGAAGTAGATGATCTCCAGAGGTCCCTTCCAACCCCTACCATTCTCTGAATAGTATACATCTGGAAAAAAAAAATAGTCTTAATATGAAACTGAAAGCAGTATTCTAGTTGTGGAGGTACAACGGAACTGTTGAAATTTGTATCGATTAGTTCCTTCAGCCTATAAAGGCCTTGTGGCCATAAATTACAAGTCCTATAGGCTGTTATTAATCTGAGGACTATAGAGTAAGAGAAAAAAAAATTTTTTCTTCACTGAAATGCACAGATACAATTGCCATGATTTTTTTTTCAGGCTGAACCAAGAGTTATGCTTGTATTGTTTGTGATTCAAGAGGAAAAGGCCAATGTAGGACTATGCTGTAACTTCCTATTAAAGGGAGACTAAAATTTCCTGGCCATTAAAAGATAAAAATTTTACTCTAAAAGAAAATAAAGACCCATGTTATAGCTGCTCCATCTTTTTGGAAGGCAAGCTGATTCATACAAATCATTCACACAGGCCTCGACTGAAATCAGTTTTACACTGTGATTTTCAGTGCCAAAGTCTTCTATGAAGCCTGTTGCTGCCTGCTCTAGTCAAAGGAAAAATAACATAGCTCATTGAAAAAATTAAAATATATAGAAAGAGTGTGACCAAGGTATAATGATTTTTCTAGACTTGGGAAAAACACAATTAAAAATACTCAGTGTGTGCTCTAAGCTTACCATGGGGACTGACAAATGGACATGAGCTTGCATATGAAGAGGGAACCTGAAGTAACGATTCGAAATACAACATAAAGCATGAAAGTGGAGCTGGAGGTCTGGGCCAGACTAGCTCTTAAGAATAAGGTGTCCCAAATGAACAGTGCAGCCATAAATAAACTAACATCATTTGGGAGATTCAGAGGAGACAGGAAAATAAAATGTATAGTGATGACATTTTCATGATCTCACATTTTATGGACTTCCAACAGTACTTTCTTGATTTACAATTTTTTTCTTCTTTTTAATGCAGTAGTATGGAATCTGATGGAAAATAATAAAGACGGGATTAGAATTCAGCTCCTTCTGTGTCAGAGAGGAGGAAGAATTAATCAGAGCTACACAATAACTGCAAGCAGCTGAGAATACCATAAATATAGTTGATAAGCAGAGCTTTCCATGCAACATCAGAGGCATATTGAAATGACAAAATGGAGGAATAATTACTAAACTGTTGATGACCATTGCTGATTGGTATGCTTTGCATAGCAATGAGTATGCTGAGCACCCTCACCTACCCAAGGTATGTGGGCGAGCTGTCAAGATTTCCTAACATTGCAGGTAAAAGAGAGTCAGACAGTAAAAATATTTAGGGTAAGTGCTTCTATCTCTTTCATCACTGGAAAAAACATGCACACTCATAATGACAGATAAGGTCTCAGTTCTTTACCAATAAATGCATTGGTAAGTATTTGCTTATTGTGGGAACAGTGCATGGAGAAACCACTCAGGCTACTTTACCTAGGTGTTAAAATCTAAAAGTGTTTTCAAAACATATGCACAGGAATGCAGAGTGTCCCTGGAAGCCCACACTATCATGGGAGAAATGTGGCAGAGGGAATAACCTACAGACCAAGATGTGTTTCCTTCTAAATTTGAAATAAAAAGTCACGGAAGTTCCCATCATGAAAGACACAAGAATATTACGTTCCTGACCTTTTTTAGATATTACTGTCACTTCTTCTTCAAGACCAATTTATATGTGGCCTCTGCCAGACATTTTTGAGGCCCTGACACTAAATGGCTCTCCACAGACATATGAAATTACCTGCTCCTCCTTTGGTTCTTCAGAGCTACAGCTCCCTTTCAAATGAGGAAGCTGAGAGGGTTCCTGTGGGGGTGGATGCACAGGCCCAGACGAAGGAATGAGGAAGTGCCATGACCTGGACAGTGGCTGGAGAAAATGCTGCATGAACAGTGGCTGGAAGTCTGTCTGCTGTGAGGCCAGTGGAAAAACTTTTTGTGGAAGTACTACCCCCCAGGGCTAGGGGTATAAAATCCCATGTGCTATAAATAGAATCCCCAAGGTTATAAAAGTCGGTGTGCTCTCAATAAAGCTGATTCTGGTTGCACCTCCAACCGGGGTCCGTGCCTTCATATGCCACAGATTCCCTTTTTTTCCAAAGGTCCATGTTGTTCACCGTTGTCCAGTGCACAGTACAAAGAGAGTTCTTGAAAGGATCATGCTTCAAGGCTGTTGGTTTGTTGGCATGGCTTCTTGGGTATGGCAGGTGTGTGTTAAGAGACCTGTGTTAGCAATGACTCCAATAAGAGCTTGTGACAAAATATGAAGTTACACTGCAAAATATCCTAAACAATGGATTCCCTTCTATTTTAAAGTTAACTTTAATTTATACTTAAATAGATCTTGGCTCTGGTATTGATTTGTATTTACATCATTTCAGTTGAGTATATTTTTAATGTACTTTTCCCTTTATGGGGCTCTGAAATAACAGAACACAAGAATCACATATCTGCATGGGGAATATGTTAATATACTCTTTATTATAATCTCTTTTTCAGACTATACTTATGATATTGAGGTCATTTAATTCAAGGCTAAGGCCTGGCCTGTCTAGTATGAATCAAGTAAAATTGTTGATCTTGACTCTACTTGGCTTAATACAACTTTTTGCAGTTTTCCTATCTCGTAAAACCTTGTGATTAAATTCTGGCTGTTGGACACAGGAGTACCATGGAGGTACAGGCAGCAGAAAGCCTCACAAGCCCATTACTATGAGTAAGAGCTCCTTTCAGCATAAGAACATTATATGACACAGAGTGTCACCAAAAAATATGAAAAAAAATAGAATAAACTGGCACTTCTGTTAACAATCAAAACATTAATAAACTAATTTAAACCAGGCAGTTTGAAGCACAGAATCACAGAATCATTAAGGTTGGAAAAGATCATGAAGTCCAACCATCTATCCAGCGTTATCATGACCACTAAACCATGTTCCGAAGTGCCATGTCTAGTCATTTTTTGAACACCTCCAGGAATAGTGACTCCACCTCCTCCCTGGGCTGCCTGTTCTACTGCCTCACTACTCTTTCAGTACTGATTTTGTTTTCCTAAAGTCCAATCTAAACCTCCCGTGGTGCAACTTAAGCCTATTACCTGTTGTCCTATTGTTACTTACTTTAGAGAAGAGGCCAACACTTACTACAACCACAGTTCAGGTAGTTGTAGAGAGCAATAAGGTCTCCCCTCAGACTCCTGTTCTCCAGACTAAATAATAACTGTTCCCTCATCCACTCCTCAGAAGACATGTTTTCCAGACCCCTCACCAGATTTGTTGCTCTTCTTTGGACCCACTCCAGCACCTCTGTCTTTCCAGTGTCTTTCTTATCCTGCAGTGCCCATAACTGAACACATTACTTGAGGTGAAGCCTCACCAGTGCTGAGTACAGAGGGACAATCACTTCCATTCTTCTGCTGGCCACACTATTTCTAATACAGGCCAGGATGCTGTTGGCCTTCTTGGCCACCTGGGCACGCTCCTAGCTCATATTCAGCTGGCTGTTGTAGTGTATGCTCATATGCATATGAGTGAGAGTAGGAAGCATACACTGAAGGATTCACTTGCTGACAAAGACATGAGCTGATTATCTTAGACAGCCCTAATACTTTGTAACTTTGAATAAAGATTCTGGGTTCATTTTTCTTAGACAGTAAAATATTCATACAGTGAACCAACTGATATTTCTCTTAGCTTTTAAGGTGCCCATCTTCTGCTCATGTAAAAGTTATCTTGTTTGTTCATTTATTCCCAACAGAGATAAAATTTCAGATAAGATCTTCCATTCTACTTTATTGGTAAATCATTCAAGGCAGATATTTCTCTAGTGGAACATTAAATTGCTAGCCATTAATTTCTTCCTGTTAGTCACAGAATCACAGAATCACAGAATTTCTGAGGCTGGAATAGACCTCCAAGATCATCAGGTCCAGCCTATGACCCAACACTATGACACCAGCTAGACCATGTCGCAAAGCACCACATCCAATCTTT
>JANIJG010025295.1:68709-80347 GCA_024611175.1 Megaceryle torquata
GGTAAAAAGACAGTGGACATGCTGATGTCAGTGGCCATTATCACCAAGCACAACCAAGGATCTGCTGCAATGTTCCTGAGGCTGTTCTTTCAATTAATCCTGCTGCAAGTTAGACATTAAGGAAAGTACATATTTTGGCATGATTCTCTTCCATTCACCTGCCTCCTGTCACGCTTGTGACTATTTTGCTAATTTTTGCTATTGTTTCACTTTTTAATGAATAGCCTCTCTGAGGCAAAGAGAATTGCAGTGATCTTTTGACAGATCCATCTTTGCTTTTTCATTTTGTGCTGCAGGTGGTCAAATTGAATGAACTTTACTGCCATCTGGAGATGTAGTATTTTCATTTCCCTTTGTCATTCCTCCTTTAAATTTCATTAAAGAGCCTCATTCTGGGATTTAAGGAATAAAAACATGTTAGTGAATTTGCTTACTCTAATGCTGTACTCTCCTCCATAATGATTATGTGCTGAAATGAAAGTCAGCTCTGGCATCTCATGAGAGTGTTTAAGATTGAACTAAGCAACTAATCCAACTAAGGGTAGGCCCATGTCTAGTGGATGTGCCCTGCTTTCCATGTCAGGGGAGGATGATGAGAATGCACTACAGTCCTGCTTGTGATCGGTCCTGCAGCCTCGGTTAAAAATGGATAAGCCATGCCCCACATCTGGAACCTATCTAGCTGAAACTGGTGGAGTGCTAGATGGACCAGGTGTCATGGGTTTTTGAATTTGCCTTATTTTCTACCAGTCTGCTGTAGGCTTTTGTACCAGGCATAACAGTACCATGCATGTGTAACAGGCCACCAGCTAGGACATAGGCTATGGGTGTGAATGTCTGCATAAAAGGGAAATGAGATCTCATACAAGAGCCAGGAAATACCATGTTGGACCCTTGCAAAACACATTACTAGACTTCCTTGGAACTAAGGACAACATTGTTTCAGTACAGAAACTACAGACTGTCAAGGGAATCAAGTTTAAAACAAATGAAAAGAGGTGTTATTGCTCAGTAGGCAGTGCATGTGTGAAACTCTTTTGCAAAGGAAGCTGTGGATACAAAGCATTTGGATCCCATTAGAGAAAGAGGGGATTAATGTTTAGAATACAGTAGGTTACTCAGCAAATCACATCAGGTTCAGGAAATCACTAGTGCAGAAAATACGTGGAAGATGGGAGAGTCCTGGGGACATGTCAGGGGGATATGCTTCTATTGTTCTTATACCTTCCTGGACATCTGTTAACAGCAAACACTGACATTCCCATTTGACATTTAAATGTTAATTAATTTATGAAAGCTCCCGCTCAGTAGGATGGCAGTTCTGATATAATTCCACAAAACCTTTTTTCCTACTTGGCATAATGAAAAGCATGTTTCACTAAAGCACAATAACCTTAACTCAGACCCTTGCTCAGACTGTTTTTCACCTGAAGTCATTCCTACTAGTAATCTTACAGTAGTTGTAAGATCGGTGAAGTTATGTGTCTTTTGTTTTAGAGAGAGATGCACTTCTACTTTGATGAGGGAACGGTGTTAAATACAGGGCAGAGTCAAGGTTTTTGTCATAATATTTTGCTTTGTACTTGTTGGAAAGGAATATTGCTATGGTCAAATAAATTATAATCCAATTTATACTCTTAGTTGCTTTCAAGGACTTGATTCTAAAGAAAAAAAAAAAAAGAAAAAGAAAGCAACAAGAACGTTCTGCTCTTGAAACACCTTCAAGGCCAAGACTTTGATTAAATTGACATGAGTTGGTTTATGGCTAAGCTGTACTTACAGAGAAGAGAGCAGCACACTGAACAGGTTGGCAAGTTCTTTGAAACCCATCCTTCCTACCCTCACCAATCTCACCTGCTATTTCATGCCTTAGCTGCTAGCTGGAATTGCAACACCTGCAGTGTTTCAGATGTGCACTGGGTCGCAACAAATTGCGCACGTTAAAGCACTGTATACACCAGGTATGTTTTCCAATGAATTCCCACTAATGTGACCTCAATATTCATTCTGCACTCCTCACAGGACCCACTCATGGTCAGTTATCAGGCAACAAAACCTGTATCAACAGGGATTCGGTGAGACTGTTAGCTTCCAATTACTAGTTGTTCAAGGTTTATCGAGTGTTGTGTCTTTAATTAGGGAACAAAGATGTAAACTGCAATGTCCTTTACAAAGTTAATACTGTGGGAAGTGTTTCGAGCACCAGTTGCAGTTGCTGGATAGTAACTGGGAACCCAAAGGGATTCAAATATGAATAGTTAATCAAAGTGCACAGTACTAGGAGGGATTCATACCTAGAACATTAGAGTTTTTAATGACCCCATTAAAAGGCATAAGGTCATTTGTTATTTAAAGGAACAAGAGACCCTGCATTTTCTAAGGATACAAAGCATGCAAAAGGTTAAGAAGTACAAGGGTGAGACATGAGAGGGATTTTCTGTTGTCTATTGGTAAGTGCTACCAGGAAGAGTAAGCCTTCTGGGACAGAATATTTCTTACATTTTTTTAGTGTCTTAAAGTTTTTTAGTGTCTTAAGACAATGT
Organism: Megaceryle torquata; assembly: GCA_024611175.1. Taxonomy (NCBI): domain Eukaryota; kingdom Metazoa; phylum Chordata; class Aves; order Coraciiformes; family Cerylidae; genus Megaceryle; species Megaceryle torquata. Next base: position 71,253 of record JANIJG010025295.1, read on the forward strand.
CTTAAAGTCCCAGGTGTTGACCGCCTAGAAAGAGTGAAGCTATGCAAGGTTATTTCATACGTCTCATTTTTATGTGCTTGAGTTTCTCAGGGCAGCACTGGTAAGTGAGTGGGTGGGATTTACAGCATGAGACTAAGGGAATTTGAGTGCATCAGGTGTTCTGGCTGAAGGCACTTTGTAAAATCTGTAGGGCAGACTCAAGTTTTCTATTGTAGAAACACTGAAGACTGAGTGCTCAGTTCTGTGAATCACACTATGAAAGTGACTATAAAAGGCTGGAATAATACTGAAGACAGGTGAAGTGTCTCACTATAAGTGAGACACACTTTCCAAATGCAGCTCATTACATTTTCAAAGGCCTAGTTTAAAAAAAAGACTTAGTTCTGAGACTCCCTACAGCTCAGGTGATCTCCGATATCACCATTTCTACACTGGAAGACACCTCCTTAAAAATTATGAAAGCTATTGGTATTTAGTCCTGAGATAAAGGAGGAAATGAATTAGTATAGCTTTGGTAAACTTCATGGGATCTAAACACCACTTCCCACTTGTCACTTTTAAAACACAGGTTTGTATTAGCCTCAAAACACAAATCCAAACCTCCTTCAAATCCAAATCCATGTGCTAGACGACCTAGGTCAGCACAGGTAAGACACAGATGAAAGAAAAATCTTACAAGTATGAGTAAAAGCAATGGGATATTTCATGACAAGAGCATCATAAACCTGACAAAAATAAAGAACATCTAGATCTGAGTGGCTCTTTGCTGCCAGGTTCCCTAGCCATGAATATTAAGTGTAGCCACAGCTCTGCTGCCCAAGTAGCCCTATTACGCATACAGAAGATCATCTGTATGTTGGAAGTGGTCAAGCCATTTCAAAATACTGTAAAAAATAACAGAAAAGAATAACAGGATGTTCAAATCTTACTCAGATTTCTTGGCAAGGAGACTGTCAGTCCCTTTACAAGAAGAGGCAGAGTATGTGAAATTTCTGGGAGAAACAGGAGCTTAAGCCAACAAGCTTCTCTCCATAGGTATTAATGTAACACACTGTTCACACTGTTTCAGAAGGCTGTTTAGGCTGCCAGTCTTCCCTGAGAGCAAGGGCAGTCAGCAGTGACTACAAGCTGCAGCTGGGTCCTTTCTCCAAAAATCCATGAGGCTGGATCTCCAGCTCCAAGGCATCTGAGGAAAGTAAAACACCATTCCTACAAGAGATATCTTGCCTTCAATCACCTGTGTTCAAGGTTAGCTATCCCCTTCAGCTGGGTAAGTGTAATAAAATACATATGATTTTTGTTTTTCTTAAGGGCACGTGACTGGCTTTCAGTAGCATTTTGTCTCTCCTAAAACTGCATTTCCTAGTCTTGGAAAGGTTAGCTCTTGGCAGTAGAACATCACAAAACAGTAATGCAACTTCTGATCACACATAACAATGTGAGAAATACTTGTGCTAGTAAAGTCCCAAAGTTACAAACTTTCCAAGCTAAATATATATAGTGCCTTATAACCAGAGCACCATCTGATGAAGTTATTTTCTTCTGATAGCTGTATTTTACTTTCCAAAGAAGTTCCACAGAACATGTAAATAAGCCCCATTTTGTGTAGGGTTGTGTCCTATGCCTCTGAAGTTATTTATCCACAGTAATTATCTTTCCTTCCCTCTACCCTTTGCCTAGCACTGCCTTCAGATTCCTAGCACTGCCTTTAGATGCTCTCTCCATTCCTGGAACATCTCCTTTAGTCCCCATACTATCAAAATGAGACAATAGTTCCATGTTATTTATACGATGACAGCTGATGGACAGACAGCCAAAAAGATAGTGGTTGTACTTCACTTTTTCTCTGCAGTCAGTGGAGAGATCAGTTGAAAATGTCTCTGACAGCAAACTTTCAATTTCCCACAAGATTTCTATACATTCAGTTATTTTTGAGAAAACTGTTTCTATCAAATTTTCTTTAGTCTAGTCTGAAGGTATCAAAGTGCAGGTGACTGAAAAAGTGATCATTTAAGCTCCTACTCCTTCAGAAGCCAGGGCTAATCACTTTCATTCATCTGGTTTTTTGTTGATTAAAATAGCTTAATTAGCTTACCGGTCATTTTCAAAGCATCATATTGTGAAGGTAGTCAATATTTTTAATAGCTATGCATGGTAGCCAGTGCATATAAGTGCCTTTATTGATTTAAATAATGGGGGGTTTATCAATATAGCACCAGTTATTATGTTACTAAATTGTTCCATTAGTGATTCTGCAGCTGCAGTGAAATGTTCCTGGTAATTTATGGCATTTTGGTGGCTGGGTTGAAGGAGCCCCCTACATCATGATGTTAACTTTTATGCTATTCATCAACAGCCTTTTCAATAGATAAATAGATCAGATAAGGCTGGCTGCTTATGCTAGTAGTTTAACTTCTCTGGCAGTGGAGAGGCAACCTAAATTGAGGAGAGCTTGGGTATGAGTGTGAGTTGCATATTCGGGTGCATGCACCCAAGAGTTCAGTTTCTGTTAGCTGACAGGATGCTTTCCTGGTCTGCTGTTTTCCAAGAAGGAATGTTTCCAAAATGTTGTAGCAATCATCTTGCAAATAAAATATGACAGCCATGCTGATACACTGGAAAGCTGTGCTGCCATTCAGTGAGACCGGGAGAGGCTGGAGTGCTGGGCAGAATGGAACTTAATGAAGTTCAACAAGGACAAATGTAAGGTTGTACACCTGGGGAGGAACAACCCCATGCATCAATGCGGTGTCCAAGTCTGGGCTCCCCAGTTCAAGAGAGACAGGGAACTACTGGAGGGTGTCCAGTGGAGGGCAATGAAGATGACTGGGGGAGTGGAGCATCTCTCTTACAAGGAAAGGTTGAGAGAGCTGGGACTATTTAGCCTGGAGAAGATTGAGAGGAGACCTTATCAGTGTTTATAAATATCTAAAAGGTGGGTGCAAGGAGGATGGAGCTGGACTCTTTTCTGTGGAGCCCAGTGATAAGACAAGGGGCAACAGGCACAAGCTGGAACACAGAAGGTTCCATCTAAATATGAGGAAAAATTTCTTAATGTGAAGGTGACAGAACAGTGGAACAGGCTGCCCAGGGAGGTTGTGGAGTCTCCTTCTCCGAAGACTTTCAAAACCTGCCTGGATGCAATCCTGTGTAATGTGCTTTAGGCAAACCTGCTTTGGTCCCTTTCAACTCCAATTATTTTGTGATTCTGTGATTTTTCTATCAGATCTTCATCTACCTCAGAAACAGTTTAAATATCTTTTTAGCTCCTTGGGTTTTCTAGACAACCTATAAAGGATAAGCAAGTTGATTATGACACCCAATAACAAAGATTGAAAAAAGTTACAGGAAACTAAAATCATGAGGAATGTGCAAGGATAATAACAAAATACCTCCATATTTAAAGATACTCCACTACTGCAATGTTTGCAGCTAAAGTGGCAAGGCCCTTGAGACTGCTTCTTTACCACCCTCTTTGAATATCTGTATAGCAGGAAGGAATCAAGCTGAAACAAAACTGGGAGATGTTGTTCACAATGTTTGGGTACAACATTTTTTTTCTATAAATCTCAGATTTTACAGATTAGTTCTTTGTACATTCCTTGCCAATAGATTATTAATAGTTAGCAAAAAGACACAGATAGTAGTTAATAAGAACTATTTGATGAGGTGTTTAAGAACGTGAAGTATACCAGCACTGTATTCTGTATATCTTAGAGTAGAAAGTAATTTCAGTAATAATGTAACATTGGATCTAATGTACACCATTAAGTTCTCTTTTATTAATGAAATAGCAACTTTTTAGTCTAAGAGATCTGCTGCCATTTCTATGGTTGTCTTTTCAGTGAAGAAAAGACTTTAACAAATGATGCCACAGAGCATCAGTCAGTCATCTGGGTTTTTACTTTAGGACTTTTTAAATTAATGGCTTAATCATCATAGTATTTTATTATAAAAGCATTAATCAGGAAGAATATATTTGCCAGGAGTAGACGATGTCATAGCACTTCTCCAGGATTTTCACTGTAATTCAGCCTTTGTTACCTGGATCATTATGGTAAAGTGCATTTTCAGACACAGTAGTGTCATTACCAGAAGTACTGCAACACTTTCCAAGGAAGCTTTCAGAAGATTTATTAGGAAAGGAGGGACTTGGCAGCTGGTGAACTGTGTATTTATGCTTATGTCATCAAAGACACACATGGGATACACTCTTGTAGGTAAAACACTAATCTGGACAGTGCAAACAAGTACCTTTACTTCCAAGGGTGTGGCCCAATATAAAGTTAATCTTGTGATCAAGTATTTTCTTTCATTATACTTGCTGCCACTATGCTTTCTTCTTTGAACTTTCATTTAACTACCACATTGTCTGAGGGTACAAAAATGAAGGATCCATGCAGTGTATACCAAAAAGAAAGGACATGTAATTGGTCTGCTGCCTTGAGAGGTTATCTCTGTGATTGTTGTCCTGTTAGCTGTGCCCTTCAAGTGAAGTGTCCAGCACAGTAAGTGACAGTGCAATGGGCTCTTCTCTTTTTTTTTTTTTTTCAGTTCATCACTGACCAATCAAGTGGCCTTCTGCAATGGAATGCCCACATCTGTTGACAAGGGAAGGGCTATGGATGTTGTCTATCTAGAACTCTGTAAAGAATCTGACACAGTCCTCTACAATATCCTTCTCTCCAAGTTGGAGAGATATGGATTTAATGGGTGGAATCTCTGGTGGATAAGGAATTGGCTGGTCACATCCAGAGCATAGTGGTCAATAGCTCAGTGTCCCAATGGAGATTGGTGACAAGTTGGTGTCCCTCAGAGGTCCATACCAGGATCAGTACTGTTTAATATCTTTGTCAGTGACATAGACAGTGGGATGGAGTGCACTCTCAGCAAGTTTGTAGATGACAACAAGCTGCGTGGTGTGGTTGACACACCTGAGGGAAGTGATTCTGTCCAGAGGGACATGGACAAGCATGAGTAGCAGGGCCACATGAAACTCATGATATTCAACAAGGCCAAGTGCAAGGTTCTGCACCTGGGCTGGGGCAATCCTCAGTATCAATACAGGCTGGGAAATGAAGGGATTGAGAGCAGTCCTGACAAGAAGGAATTGGGGATACTGGTGGTTGAAAAGTTGGACAGAAGCCAGCAATGTGAGCTCACAGCCTAGAAAGCCAGCTCCATTAAAAGCTGCTTCAAAAGATTTGTGGCCATCAAGTTGAGGGACATGATTCTGCCCCTCTACTCTCCACTGGTGAGACCTCACCTGGAGAACTGTGTCCATCTCTGGAGTCATCAGCACAAGAAAGATGTGGACATGTTGGAGGAGGTCTAGAGAAGGGCCACAAACATGATCAGAGGCTGGAACACTTATTCTACGAAGAAAAGACTGAGAGAGCTGGGGTTGTTCTTGGAGAAGAAAAGGCTCTTGAGGACACCTTATTGTGGCCTTACAGCATTTAGAGAGGGCTTATAAGAAAGATGAGGACAATCTTTTTAGCAGACTTTGTTGCAAGAGGACAAGGGATAATAGTTCTAAACTAAAAGACAGTAGATTTAGACTAGAAATAAGGAAGAAGTTCTTTTCTATGAGGATGGTGGAACACTGGAACTGGTTGCCTAGGGAGGTGGTAGATTCCCCATTTCTGGAAACATTCAAGATCAGGTTGGATGGGACTCCGAGCCATCTGACCTAGTTGAAGATGTCTCTGCTAACTGCAGAGGGGTTGGACTAGAAAACCTTTAAATCTTCTTTCCAACACAAAGCATTCTATGATTCTGTGATAAAAACTCCTGTATACACTCACACAGATTTTCAGTAGCAGCAGAAGTCTTATTCTTCTAAAACACTGGTTAGTACTCTTCATGAGTAACATGGTAACTGAGAACATACATGAAGTAAAATCTTCTTTTCTCAAAACAACACTATCATGTACTCCCCAGGGAAAGGATTTATTTCTATATACTTAAACATCTATCCCCAAAACGGCAGCAGTCCAGCAAGGAGAGATTTTCATTTATCTTCCTGCTTAATTACATCTGTGTGAGAATTATCATGCACTCTAATTAGGCACCTGTTCTCTCTCCACTCACAAGCAAAAAAGTTTCAATTATAATTGTTTAAAAATCAAATTAATAAAGCACTATCCTTTTCATGTATTTTTGTCCTAGATAATTAGAGGAAAATTGGCTTGAGTGTTCAGACATTCTTCCAGGATTCCAGTCAGTTTTTATGTAATAGAATAACAAGGCTATATTCTGTTTAAGTTAAATTATGTAAATGCGGGGCTTGTATGAAGTCCATTAGCAGATTTGATGTTAACCAGCTTCAGTATTGGGCACCTGCTATTCCTTCCTTTTCTAAAATAACTCAGTACAAATTTTCAAGGGGAAAAAAGACAGTTTTCAGAAGCTTATATTTGTAAGCAACACTGAATGCTGCAAGAAGTCTACATGTAGAATTGCTAAGTACACAAAGCGACATACTTTCCTCATATTACCAGCAGTTAACCCTTCCAATGGACTTCATGGATACAGATAGTTATTAGGTTGAATAAATTCATGTGTGTGGAAAAGTTTGGGGTACTGGGTCCACATAGGTTTTGTGTGGGTAAAGACCAGAAGTCTGCAGGCTGAATTCCTATCTGCTTGTTGTTGTTGTTCTGAGAGCTGTCTACCTTGCAAGAGAAAGCAAAAAAACCTCAGAATTAGAATTACAGGCTGAATTTTGGCCACACATCTTATGTGTGAGGCTCTATATTGTTGTATAAATAAGGTTTAGGAAAGCAGGCAGCTGGGTTTTATTCCTTTTTTTCCAGCATGTGCTCCTGACAAACACGTAGACCTGACTTGTCTGGAGATACACACATCTGCTCCCCAACTAGCAAAGAGGTAGCACCCTGATGGTAGGCAAGGACGGGCTGCCAACCCAAACATCTGCTGAGCCACTAACCCTCCTTGGTTGCTCCTCACTTGCTGTATTCCTGGAGGGGTAAGACCAACAAGATGCTTCTCTCCTCCCCTCTGCTGCTGACAGCTCATGCAAGAGCATTATGAAATGCACTCCCCAGCTCTCCTGCTCAGACACATCAACTGTGCCAGGATTCAGCTCTGGAGCAGGTAAACGTACCCAAGGGATTATTCCCAAGTAACTTTTCTTGGCAGCAGGGGAAGGCTGACAGCCCCAGCAGGAGCCTGTTTGCCTCTGCTTCAGCAGCGGGCACACTTCCAGCTCTTGACACAGCCCCCTCATTCTTTGCCCTTAGATCGCTGCTGACATGCAGTGTTATCCAGGGTGTGGAGGGGAGAGGAGCAAATCAAGGAATGTAAGTGATCCCTAAAACCTGGTGAGCTGCAGAGTTCCTCTAGGAGGAGCTTGCTTATTATTTTCCATCTCTGCTGGCTCCTTTCAGTGTCCCTGAGCTGCAGCAAGCCCAGGCAAGTTGTTTAGATTCTGTCAGCATGTAACACTAGCTTTCTAACACCTGTTTGCATTTTCATAGAGACTAACATAGGAAGGAAATGTTATTCTAAATCAGTACACACATGGTCCTATCTCAGGTTGCATCCTTCCTGGGGATAGAAAAGCACTCAGATATTTTTCATGTGTTTTCTTTTGTACTGTGTGGACTACCCTGCCTTTCCCATCCATTACTGTCACTATCCCTTTTGGGTCCATAAGACTGTCCTAAGGACCTCATAACTAATATTTCTTTGTCAGAAGTTGGAAGATATTATTATTGGGCTACCATAGCAGCCATTTAAATAAGACTTGTATTTTATTGTCTGTAACCGCATTCAATAAGACTGTAAGAAACTTATTCTGCTATGAGGAACTTGTACTCTAGAGAGACATGTTCGGATAAATATGCTTTGGGAAACTGAGGCATGAAGTGGTACTTCCATGTGTGCCTGTCCTACAGAAAAACAAAAAGGAGATAGGCAATTCTGCCAGTAGTAAAATAGATCCTTTCAGGGCTAATTTTGTACTTGAGATGCCAGAATATGGTAGATAGAGGCAAAAATGTACATAAACATGTTCTTGACCCAGCATCAGGTTTTGTTCAGTATTATGTTCTATCGCAGGTGTAAAATTAGTCCTGGACTCCAGAGGGACAACAGCGTGAACAGCTGAAAGGCTGGAAGTGCATTAGATTTCACCCCTAGCTGAGGCCAAGGGAGGGGGCCACATGGATTCCCCACAGCCCCTGAGATTGATGGCACCTGGGAATGGTGTGCTGCTGGGGTGAAGAGTCAAGATTGGAGGCTGTTAGTACAGAGACACACACCTCCCAGTCCAGACTGGGCAGTACAGGGTTGTGGTTGCTCCTTTCTGGCCAAGATCTTGACTGCTTGAGATGGTTGCAGGTGCCTGAACCCTCTGTAGCCAGCAGGAAAAGGGGCTGAGAAGCAGAACAAGCAAATACTGCTGGATAAAACAATTGTCTTACACACAGAGAAAGCACTGATACCACTTGAAACAAGTTACATATACCTGGGTTTCTTTCCCCCTTGGCACACATCCTTGATGAGAAGGACAATAATCTCTATCAAAGCAAAACCCTGCATCTTTGTGTTTAGGCTAGAGGTGAAGACAGGGTGAACTACTTCAAGTGGGATGGGCTCTGATATGAACCTCTGCCCGAAATGAAAATTGTCTTGCTCTTCAAATGTTATTTTTTCCAGCCTTGCCTGTCTGTGCACCTTCTGGATTACGACTGGAAAAATGAACCAAAGACCTCACTCATCTGAGATCTCAGAGCTTGTTCCCAGACCTAAGGAGGTTAGAATGTGTTTGCGCAAGCATGCCAAGCTGTTTTGTCACTGAGGGATGATTTTGCATTTGACAAGCTTATAACGTTGTTAACTGGTGGAGAAAAAGGGAATTTATCTGTGACAATGCTAAATGATCTGATCTGATTGAAAGTTTCCTAATTATTTTATCCACTGATAATATACTGAAGATTTTCATAAAACACATATATGGAGGAATCATAGAAATTATATCCCAGTCCATGTAGCCATCTGGCAAATCACTTAAAACATGGAATTGTCCCACATTGTTTTCATTACATTTTAAATTGTTAAAGGTTTCA
>JANIJG010025295.1:161246-171397 GCA_024611175.1 Megaceryle torquata
TAGCACAATACATGCATGGGAAGGCAATTACTCTTGTTATACTCTTGTTTCTAGGTTGTACCATTCATCTTGGAGGGCCTTCATTAAAGATTCTTTCCTGAGCCTGAGAAAGTTTGTGACAAGTTTTATCAAAACCTGACAAATTTCAGTGAAAAGTCTCAGGACAAAGTCATAAGTTTATACCACGAGGTTTTAAACTTATTTTGCTGCAGAATTCCAAATCCCTTCTCATATTTTCCCAAAAAAATTACCTACAGAATCATTGTTGTATGGTCCACAGCTGCTTAATTGCAGTAAGAGACTCAAAAGGTAAAGCAGAATTTGTATGGTCAAAGTTTACTGAAGAGATGGCTTAGAATCTGGGTGTAGACATCAGTTGCAAAGCATTTGACTCAGGGTTATGAGGCTGATCCATCTTTCACTATAGCTAGGTGAAACAAATTAATTCTGGGTTGGCATGTAATTAACACAAAATCCTCTTTGCTTGAATTTTTTTTTAACTTGTGAAAAGGGAATGCAAGAAACGAACAAGTGTTGCCATCTATACAGTTATTCGTGAGGTTTTCTTTTTCAAAAAGCTGATACATTTTTTATTTTTTTTAATAAAGTAATCAAATCATAATTACTTCATTTGACCATCTCTAAGTGATCAATTATTTGTTAATTCTTTGTTAATTCCTTGTTTATTTCTGGTGCCATCAAAAATGTGATTTTGTTACTATTTTAATAAGCTTCACATTTTTCTTTGGCACTAAATTATAGCCAAAACTTCAAACAAATCTTACAACTTTGTTGTAACTTGAAGGATTTTTAACTCGGAATTCCCGAGTCCCACTGGGAGACTCATGAATGGTCAGTATGAAACTCTTGCATGCCTTTCAGAACATCTGAGGTATCATTTGTAGAAATACATCATCTGACTAATATTCAAAATGAATAAGTATTTTCCTGGCCAAACAATAATATATCCTATATAACACTGGAGATTTCTTAAAAACCTTTCTACACCACCTGCAAAAAATTGAGTAAAAATAAATAAAACAGAAACAACAACAACAAAACCAGACTAATATCTTAGACAGTGAAGTTATGCATTTAACAGGTCACTATTATGGAAATATCTCCACTATCTTCTTGATGTGATAGATCACGCTACCAGGATTAATCTGCAATAGGCTGTGCACAACGTAATCTGCAATGTAACATTAAGCAAAAATAGTGTTTTGCATTTGTGGTGAACCTGCGATGAAACAAGCAAGACTTCACGTGAATAAAAACATGCACATCAACTTGACAGACAAGAAACTAACATCAAATCAAGAAGGCCTGCCCAATTAAAGATGTTACACACATTTTTGCTGTTCAGAGCAATGACAAAAGTTCCCATTTGAAACACATGGATTCTGGAAATCTTATGGAAATAGCTTGGTTTTTCACATTTCAGATGGTCTACCATGCATCAGACTGTAGATTTGAGTTCAAACCAATGCTCTCAGGAGAGATTTAGTTTCCATGAGAAATCAGACATTCCTATCTCTGACTTATTTGACAACTGAGGCTGCCCAACTGCTCATTTCTTCTCCAGTATTTGCTTTTTACTTTGGATAGGATACCACAAATATTTCATAGCAAGGGAAATCATTGCACTCCTGACTCCTCTTCCTTCCAGCATGACTTCTGTACAGTGAGAGGAGTAAGACAGCAGTAAGCAAGTGTCTGTTTTGCTCAGTTCTCTCCACAGTGAAAAATATGTTCCTGTTTTTTATGAGTGTTGCAGTGAGTTTGCCTAATTCAAGTACTTCTGTGAGTGGAAATGTTAGGGTAACATTCATGGGAGCTTTTCTTCTTGCAATGGCTCAGGAGTCCCCATCTGTTTATAAACCTCTCATGCTGCTCAGCACGTTAGTGAGTATATCATGAGTGTGCTTCACCAACCTTGTCATGTGACCTCACAGTCCCTTGTTAACATATGGTCTTCTAAATGTAGATATTCATCTGCCTGACTTTCTTTAAAGCTACTAGTAAAAAGGAAAAAAAAAAGAAAAAAACACCTAAATATGAAACAGATGTACAAGTGCACCTTGGGATGGATGTATTACAGAGACAAACCATCATCAGGCTCCTCAAGATCACGTTCTAGGGTTGTTTTATTATCACCTGGTCATGTGGTGTGCACCTGTGCTCTGATGGCTCTGCAACTGGCATCAACAAAAGGGATCACTGGGTCCAGAAATAGCCTGGGTTTTGTAACATCTCTTGTGTGATTTTATTTTACTTTACCTTTTTCTGTCTTGAGTTTTATGGCTCCCAGGGCTTCTGTGTGCTCTTATTGCAGCAGGAGTAAGCTTAAAGCTTAATTTTTATCCAAATTGTATATATTTGAAATAAAAAAAAAGGAAGGGAGAAATGTATAAATGCACTAGCAAAGCAGAAAAAAATATCAAGAAAAGAGAAGAAACATCAAAATATCCATCAGGCTGACATCCACAGAGAGCGACCTGGTGTGCTAAAAATGGCAATTTAGTAGCATGAACTGCTGGAGTTAGAAATGCCAACACAGAACACACCTGCTCCTTCAGCTGCAGGAGACTCCCACTTGAGTGTCTCCATTCTGGGCTGCAGATCTTACAGAAAAATGAATGCTAGCCTCTGCAAACCTGCTCACCCTGGGCCACTGTGTGTTTGTCCATTCTGTGTCCTAGGTGAGCTAGAGTGTCACCTGGCTGCTGCCTTTGTGAGAGACTTGACCTAGTAGGCAGGATTAGAGCACCTCAAAGTTTACTGGTACTACAGGGATCAAGTCACACCCTTTCTTAGCCAGATGTAGCTGTGGGGGTAGCTGCTGGCCCAAACTTCAGAGCAGGTGCTTTGGGCATAGGTATTCTGTGGCTGAGATGGTTCTTCTTGAGGGATCTGGAGGGTACAGGATCCCTGTGCCAGACCTCTTCCCTTGGGGGATCCTAGCTGCCCTGTGGAGAGGAAGGCAGGAAGCTGGAGAGGGGGGAAAGCAAGCCAGAGGTAACATGACAGCAATTAAAGGGCCAGGGATTCCGTGCTCATTCCCCACAATGTTGTTGGGCTTAGATCCCAGGGGCTACATTGCTTGGAAAGCAGGAATAGATCTTCATTGGCTTCATGTGGTTTGACTCCACCTGAGTCTAGAGTGAGATGATTTATTTTTCCTTGGGACATCTGAAATACTGCATTTCTCATCATCCTCACTATGATTTCGGGGAATCCCCCAAAACTGGTAGATTTCCATGAGGTTTTTAAATAAGCAAAGCTGGAGAGTTATTACCATCTGATAATTCTTTGGTAAACTGTCAAGACTGGAGTTCTCAACCAGTTCCTATTGGAGAGCTCTCTGCAGCACAGGCAATACGACCTGTTACGATTTTAACTATGATAGTTAATCGTCCAAAATAGAACAGCACAGAGTCCAGACTTTATCACATGGTGAGCATGTGGTCACCTAGCTTTCCTACTGTTTAGTCTGATGACTACTCAATATGCACAGGATGAATACAGACTTTAAACTAGTTTCTAATAATTAAACTTGTTTTCTAGTAATTGATTTGTAAACTTTTTTTTTTTTTTCTGTAACAGAAAGCCTAAATTCTACTCCCTGTTCATATCACCCTAACAGGGATATGCAGAAAACCACTTGCAAAGTACAACTGGTGTTGTATTTATGAGTTTTTGTACTGTAGCAATGCCAAGTATGAGCCAGCTTCCTTTAGTAAAAGTCATTGTGCACTAAATTAAACTTCAGCTCAAGGTATCTTTACAGCAGCAGTGAGGAGCCAAATGCAGCACTTCATAAAGAGCTAGTACCTATTCATACAGAAATTAGGATATGGGAGTGCTAATTTTTATTTGATTAAAACACAGGTGAGTGTGATTTTAAGAAGGGGTCAAGAGCATTGATATTTGAAAACTAGATCATATGAATTGCCTCCATTCACAGCAGCTCTGGGTGAGCTGGGTCTACAGGCTAACAGCTGTGTGCCCTATCAGGCAGACAGCTGCCCTACCCAGAATTCAGGATGACTTGTCTGGAAAATGGTGTAGATAGATGATTCAGTGCTCTCTTACATGATTTACCTCTCATGCCTGTTACAGTAGCTGAAGGGGGTTCAGTTTGCTTTATTTTTGATGGAAACATTCAGTAAAGAAACGACTCTCACCATCATCTAAACATCAGGCAGGTTATTTAAGCTAACACCAGTTGCCAAGGCAGTGTTGCATGCTAATGTACAATGGGTATTGCTATCTCTACTGTATCAGTCTTACATAAACACATAATATCATCAGGTTTGCAATATTTTTCTTTCCAATGAATCATCTTATTTTATTTTCAATGCACTTATCTTCTTTACTTCATCATCACAATTCTTAAAACAGTAAACCAATTTATATTTAATTTAAAAAAATAATAATACTTGTGTTTTTTTATTATTACTTTTTTTTCCAGGAATTGAATACTAAGAATTTAAATTAAAACAACACCTCATTAGATTCAGGTATTTTTCAGACAGAAAATGAATACTTTCTAATTTCATTCCCTTTCATAAATTTTACGTCACATTTTGGGATGTGCTTCCAAAACTATTATATTCACTCTTTAACATTCACAAGAACTTAGGTACAAAGTAGCTCTCTGGACCCAGATATAAAAAAATAATTTACAGTTAAATTCAGAAGTTGTCTGATGTCTCAAGCTCTCCTTAACAACCTCTAGGAATTCTGTGAAAGAAAAAGACCTCATTTATTGTTTTGTTTTCAGGGTGCTGTCTCAGTTTTACTACTGTGCAGAAGGATAAAGTCAGGGGTATATATATGCAAAAGGACATTTCTATAGGCATTCAGGAAAATCACAGTTTAAAGACATTCCAAAACCAGCAGTTAAAAGTGCTCAAAAAAATAGAAGAAAACCAATGAAGTCCAACATATTGTTTCCCCTATAATGTATTCTTTCTTTACAACATATTTTTCCCTATAACATGTTCTCTTTCTAGAGAAAGAATAAAATGCCCATTTTTAACTCTGGTTCAGGAGAACTTTGGCAGAGTTAAATCCCTTCAGCTTTCTTTCTTTTTTTTTTTTTTTTTCCCCCCCTTAGTGGAAAAGAGGGAGAGAGGGAGAGGGAGAGAAAATGTGAATGTATTAAGGGAGGGAGAGAGCAAAGGGATTCCCATCAGAAATGCCTGTAATCAGTGGTAGGTCAAAGAGGCTATGCCGAATTGCTGCTTTGGACTAGGTTTAGGTTGGGGATCAGGTTCAAGGCTGAATTGAGGTTAAGAGTTTTGGGTTACTGTGTTGAAATTTTGAGACACCCTTGTGAAATTATAGCCCCCAATGATGGCCATTGAATGATATCCCAGGGAGTAGGTTAAAGTCTTGCTCTAAATCCAGTAAGACTGAGTGTGAACACACTTCAGAGGGATTATTAGCTGAGAGCTCTAAGGTTTGAATTATGTGAAGTTTATAATTAGAGTTTACCTGCCTGGGAGGCGTAGAAGAAGAAAAAGTCACTATTTTTTGTACTAGCTTGCTGCTTCCTATCCCAGGCTGAGCGGTGAGGGGAGGCTGGTGTGCTTTTTGGATTATTATTTGTGGTTGAAAGATGGGTTATTATGTTTAGATTAAGAATGGAAGGGGATATAGTGAGTTACAAATGTGGCAGTCCAGGGAGGAAGCAATTTTAAAGAGTCAGGAGATCCAAACCTGCCTCACCAAAGAAATATTTGCTTTCTTTTTAAAATGTAACTAAACCTTTCCCCTTGGGGTGATTCAGTTAGCAAGCCAAAATCTGACTTCATCCTTTACCAGCTGAACCTCAGAAGAGACGACTGTCTGCAATCTCTTCTTCAGCCTTTCCAGGAGAGGCTATGGATGAAATGCCAACACTGCACATGAACAGGAGGAGGCATTTCTGGAACAGTTTTCAGATGGAAGCCCACCATCTATTTTTTTGTAATATGCCTCTGTCTCTTTTTCTACAACATACAGAAGATACATTGGAAGCATTACAGACTTTCAGCAAGAATACTACTCTCTCATGGGTTGCTCTTGTGATGAAGACTTCTTGTGACACCTATAGTTCCTTCCCAGAACTCTTTTTCTGCCCCATGCTTTTCCTTCCTTTTAGATCCTACCCATTTTGTACTGAATATGTGTTTTGAATGAGATACCTGCTCACAGAAATTACTGCAACAGAGATAAATGTTCAGCTGAGTTTAAGACTTGAAGTGTGTTGTAAGTGTTGTCATTATAAATACTTTGAGATGAAGATGGTCATAATTTCTTTTTAATGATTCTAAATCTTGAAAGAAATCTGTCCACCACCTGGAAAGAATAAGCTTTATGATCTTATTCTGGTGAAGTTAAAAGACTGGGTGATACTTGCAAACCAAGGGGCTTGTGCCACTGCTGGGGTGAATCT
This sequence comes from Megaceryle torquata, assembly GCA_024611175.1. Classification (NCBI taxonomy): domain Eukaryota; kingdom Metazoa; phylum Chordata; class Aves; order Coraciiformes; family Cerylidae; genus Megaceryle; species Megaceryle torquata. The sequence continues at coordinate 167,692 of JANIJG010025295.1, forward strand.
CCAGGGAAGAGTGGTTACTATGTGCTTTCTCAGAATCAGAGCCAGTTGCGTTATGATGAGGAATGAGTCCATAATGTGGCTGTTCCCCAAGAAGATGAGAGACCTTGAGGTCATTCTCCAACCTTTACAACTAGGTAAAAAGCAAAATTTGTATAATATAGGGTCTAGGATGACCCCTTTTCCCCCCACAGCCCATGTGCTTACAGCCTTCTGTCACCTCTTCTTTGGTCTTAAGGTAAGGATTGCACTTTGAGCTGATTGACAGCCATGGCTGGACAACAGAATTCCAGTTTTTCCCATCACAACTGCAAGTGGCTGTAGTTCTAATATAAACTAATGGAAACCTTACTGGAACACAAATCTAAATCCCAGTCCCACCCATCTGCTCTGATACACAGTTTAAAAAATGTAACAAAGTGGTTTTCCTGTAAAGACTGCAAGGCAACATGTATTAATTAAATAATGATAAGAGGACTAAGCAAAGATGGAAGCCATTTTCATGAATGTGTGAGGAGATCTGTATTAAATATTTACTCAGAACCCATATGTAATACATATCTGTTCTTGTGGAGACCACTTGTAAGCTTTTTTATTGAACTAAAGTTAATGTAAGAATTAAATGTTCTTATGGTTTGATTATTTCCACACACTTTTTTGTTGGTAACTTTTGTTGGTATAGGAGTTTGGCATGTGATAACAAAATTTTATCACTCTTACTTATTATAACTACAACACACGTGTATCCAGAGTTTTTTCATTACTTCAGACATCTGCCTGTTCAGATACAATTTATACCACAGAGAACCTGCCTGCTAAAAATTCAGTTGATTGGATGCTAAAAATGTTTTCATAAAGTTTGTATTCTCAAGCAGCATGAATTTTATGTGAAATGTTTCCTACAGACATTTCACTCCTAACTGCACAAATGCAAATTTTGCAATAGGTACTTTTTCTTACAAAGTAATTCTGATTTCTACAACAATGGGATGTTTGCACAGAGCTCCAATATTGAGCTATTTTATACTTTTTCCTTTCCCCAGCAGAAGTGCTGTGGCTTACTGCTTTCCTTCTGAAATTGTCTATACATGGTGGTCAGATCTATCATCAGATGGCAACAATTTCATTATGAGAAACAGAATTTCCACCAGTTGGGCAAGTGAATCACAAACAAGAAACTGTTCTTTTATGTTTGAAGTCTGTCTTATCTTATTAAATTTCTAGTTAAGGCTTTAATAGCAAAGATCAGTAAATTCCTCTCCCTGAACACAAAACAAACAAACAAACAAAACAACAACAAAAAAACCCCAGACCTATTGCATTTTAGCTGTTATCTGTATTATCCACTCAAATTTCTATGAATATCATTGTAGTGACAGTTTTTTAAAAAAGTCTTACTTATTATTATTTATATAAAAGGTCCTTAAGTATCTGTCTCCTTTTCTGAGGATCAGAAGACTTCTGTTACACCTGAACAGTCCAGTATTCTTGCCCTTTGTCTAATCTAAGACAGTAGAACCATTTCCTTTTACTTTAGTGAGAGTTGCACTGGACTTAAACGGCATCTGTTCCAATAAAAGTCAGGGTCTTAAATAAATAAATAAATAAATAAATTCTATGCCTATAAACCACAAAGTCAGCCTCCAGCTGAGACCTTTCCTTGCATTTTTATGTGAAGTATGCAGTTATCACTCATTCTCTCCACAAGAATTTTTAAAATATTTTAATTTTACTTACATTTTTTCCCCTATTATTATGTCCCAGAATAATATTCTTACAATATTTTTATGACTGTAAATTAACAAGGCATTGTACGTCACCTGAAATATAGTTCTAACAGATTTGGAATTATTTTGTATGAAATCTAGACTCTGGACTCAAGTACTCCTATCTTTTATCCACACATGGATATAAGTTCCCTTTATAGGTTTTGTATTCTGAGTGGACTGTCACTCTCCAGAAATACCCACTTTGGTGTTTCCAACATTTGCTAGCTCACTAGTAACAGTTCTGGTTGGTCAAGTGCTCTTGGCCTATGACATACTTTCCTGATGGTCTCAAGTTTACTTACAGTATTTTCCTGATGTTGTAAACAATGTCATGATGTCAGCCAACAGGTGAACCTATACTGTTGTGGCATAAACTTTAATGCTCAGATTATTATTCTGCTAGGAAGAATAACTCACAGCTCAAGCAATTCATACTCTTCCTGTTGTCCACTGCCAAATTTACTTGAAGCAGCACAGAAGATCATTCATCCTTGATAGCATCCAAAATCTACATTGATAATAAACTGTTTGCTGGTATCCACAGTTCACCATTGCTGTGGTAGGCAGAGAAAGGTACCAGATCTTTATCCCTGTCCAATTAAAATGTTCCTCAGTTCCTGTGCCTCTGTTGACCTCAGGAAGAACAGTAGCACAAGCTAGTGTGATAAAAATAAAATAATACACAAAGTCTTGAACTGTCTCTTAATGCCAGATCATTTTATGAGAGAAAGCATTAGGCCATACCAGCTCAAATAACTGCTGAAAGCATTCCTCAGTGTGGACTACAAGACATGACTCAGAAAATGTGAAGTTGTCTCTTAAGAAATTGTAAGGGCTTTGACATTTCTAGTGGATGCAGCAAAGCAATAACTGGTCACTCTTTGCTCCAGTTAAGGACAGTGACTCTTCCTCCTTAAGAACGACCTAGGGGAAAGGAGTGTTTTTCAAGGTGATGTCTTTGAACATGCTGGTAGGGCTATCACTAGACAGACAAAAAATAGCCAGTTCTGGTCTCAGACCAAGCTGCTTAGTGCTTCACAGAGTTGGGGCTTAAAAACTCCAAGGGTGCAGATATCCTAGACTCCCTAGGCTCCAGCTCCACCATTCAGCTGTCCTCATGGTGAAAATTCTTCTCCTTGTCTCCAGCCTGAGCATCTTGTGTTTTAACTTTTCCTTCTGCCTCTCACCCTCCCACCACAAACCACTGTGAAGAGCTTGACTGCATCTTCTCCATCCCCTCTCATCAGTGCTGGGGATGCTCTTGGATATCCCTGAAGCCATCCCTCTTCCCAGCTGAACCATCCCTGCTACCTCAGCCTCTCAAGGGCAAGGGCTTCATCCTAGAAATGTCTTGCTGGCTGTTTGCCATGTTTATTGACCTCCTTCCTCTGATGGAAGCCCAAACCTTACCGCAGTACTAAGGTTTTGAGTTTTGAATTTTTGGTTTGAGTTTTGTTTTGAGTTAGAACAGAACAAATCCTGTTCAGTGATTTTACTTTTCAGTTAAACCTCTTCTAAGTAACTGTGTTCCTGAAATTACTGGCATCTTTTTGCAGTGTCTGCTTCTAGCAGTGATAACACTTGATATTCAAAGTTACTACTAAGGATTGGTGTGCAGAGAAGCTCTTGCTTATACTTAACTCCTGCACAGACCAAGGTCACTGTTAAATCTTCTGTGTCATGTTGGGGGTGCAGAAAGCAAAAGGCCTCACCTGCAGGGAGGAGCAGACAGGATAGGTGACCCCAAACTGACCAGTGAGGTATTCCATCCCATAGATGTCATATTCGATATAAAGCTGAGGGATCAGGAGGGTCAAGCTCTTCTTTTCAATGGCTGGCATCCAAGAAAGACTCCATCTGTTCTGCCTTTGACCTTGATCTGTGTGTTCCTGAATCTAGGTCCAGAATCCAGCTCCTGAATCTGGTTCCCATCTGTTACT
>JANIJG010025296.1:0-10456 GCA_024611175.1 Megaceryle torquata
CTCAGTCTCCTCCTCTCCAAGCTCAAGAGCCCCGGCTCCCTCAGCCTTTCCTCAGCAGGGAGATGTTCCACTCCCTTCCCCACCTCTGTGGCTCTGCGCTGGACTCTTCCCAGCAGTTCCCTCTCCTTCTTGAGCTGAGGGGGCTGGGACTGAACCTTCTGTAGGAACATCTCCCACAGCTTTGTGTGATCTCCAAGAGCTATTTGAAGGCCTTCCATAGCATCTACTAACAGGAGAAGAAAGCCACCTGTTAAAAGCAGCAAAACGATCACTTACTTTTGGCCGACTTTGATCGTGTCCGTATTCCTTCATCCATATTGAATATTTCTTCTCCCTTTACCCTAATGTCCTGAAGCCGCTTGTCATCTGTGTTGATGCCATACTGGAGGAGCTTACATAACGCCACGGAGCTGGGGAGCAGGGAATGGGAAAACTACAGATCAGAATTTTCCTAAACTGCTTGTGTGTCCCGGTGAAGTGTTTCTTGGGAGCACATCCCCAGAGTGCCCTTTTTCTCCATTTTTCCCAAGAACAAGCATCACAGAATTTTCCTATTTCTCCTGCTTTCTGTCAGCACCTGAAAATGGAACACTGACCTACACAGAAAGCTGAAAACAAAGCTTTGGATTAAGCCCTACCAAACAGGGCACACCCACATCAGAGGTTTTTTCCAGTTCAGAGGTGCCATGAGGTTAAACAGACTCCTGAAGCTTCACGTGCAGTTGAAGATGGAATTAAGAGGAAAGCAGAAGCAAGAAAGTAGTAATTTGGTTGTTCTGCAGTCAGGAACATCTTTCTACTCTTCCCTAGTCTCAAAGCTCTTTTTCATTTCTGGTCCTTCACAGCTCTGCTACACTCAAGACCTTCTAGTTTGCTCCTTCAGTTTCTTCACAAGTTCCTACCATCTCTGCTGCTGAGATTTCTACTCCATGCTTTCAAACCTTCTCCACCTCCAGGCTGTTTTCAATTCAAGCATATGGAGGATGTCTTTGACTAGAGGTTATAAGGCCGCCAATTTATGCTTGGCACTCAAACCTCTCTCCTGGCTCCATGAGTCTCAAACTGTAGCTTCAGAGCTCTGTGGAACTTGCTCTTTTTGTGCTTTCACTTCACCCCCCCCTTTGTCTCCCACACTTTGGCTCTGAGTTCCCATACTAATGGTTTTGACCCCGATCTTATGTGCCACCCCCTGCGTGATCATTCACAAACTGCCATTTTAAATATGCTGCTGCTTATTTCACAGGCTGTGTGACTGCCTTCGAACAGTAACACGCCACCACATACTAAGAAGTGAGTCAACAGCTGGTGAGACCCTTTGGAGTGGTCTGTAAGGGTTCACCTTTCCAGGAAAAAAACCCCAAAATAACAAAAATCAAAGGACACAGATGTGGCAAAATTTAAATACAGAACATTTAATGCTTTGGAATCTAGTACTCAGTCTCCACTGGAACACTATGTGCTCCTACAGCAAATGGGAGAGAAAAGTGTTTCAGTTGATTTCTTTATTGACTTACAAGATCATTAAATCAATATGAAATCACCAGATTCTCTTGGGAACCCCTCTACAATGCCCTGAAGCTCTACAGTAGCCTACAAAGGCAATTTCATGGCTGGAAGCTATTCTCACCCCATTCACAGCAGTCCAATCTCACAAGCACTCTGGTGCTTGCAAGAGACCACCCCCCTTCCCTCTTCGGTCACCCTGTTCCCTCACAGAAACACCAAGCAGCAAGAGGAGCGCTCCCAGGAAGACTGGAGATCGCTCCAATTACCATGGCTCTCTTGAGCTGAGCCGACAGCACGGGGAAGAATTCCTTCTGTTGAACGCTGGCACGCACTAATCCAAGGCTGAACCACTCCTCCCCTCACACCCCCCGCGTTAACTGCAATGAGGTCCCTCAGCCGCTGTTAACGCAGCGATCCCGCTCGCGAGGCGACCCACCTGACTTTGCCTTCGTACTGCCCGTAGAACAAGTGCTGCCGGCTCATCCACTCGGCCATCACAAACTCCAAGGCAGGTTTGCCGGTTGGTCCGGGGAGACTACACAGGAATTCAAGGAGTGGTTCCAGTTGCGAGTGAACCAAGTGAGCAAACACCATAATCAAGGACTACAGGAGGAGAAGGAAAACATTAGCTGTACATAATTTAACAGCTGAAAATGTTTTATCAAATATTCAAGTTGAGTTTCCTGCAGGAGGGGAGACTGTGCCTATCAACCCTGAGAGGAAGTTCAGCCATCTGCAAGACACTGCGTGCTACAAAGGCATCTACTACACTCCTACGGTCTACAGTAGCATTTAGCCACCCCAAAACCAGCAGGAATAAATTTTCTCACCCCCATGTCCCAAACCAACAAACCTTCCTAAAGCAAAGACTAAAAAGCCTTTTACAAAATGTCAGAGGTTGCTGTTGACTTTTGACTGGCAAAAAATATCACCTGGCAACAGAGATGGCAAGAGCCCCGGTGTGCTCACCGGACCAGAAGCTGCACACAGAGTTGTTCTGTGCACACACAGCTGCTGTTGCTCTGTGCACACACAGCTGCTGTTGCTCTGTGCACACACAGCTGCGTGCCCCCAGCACAAACGTGTCTCATCATCAAGTTAAAGAACAGAAGTTATTTGTCCAGAGCTAGAACCCATATTCTCTTTCCCTTTGACCCTGGGGACTTCCCTTCATCCCTCCACCACAGGAGCACCCTCCCCTCCTCCCACATCACAATTCAGCAGCACTTTTCAATTCTGCGTGTACTTTGAACACATTTTAGGGATAGAATTACAAGTTTTGGAAAGGCTTTTTTACAAGATGCAGTCTTATAGCCCGACTCCTAAAAACCAGGGGTAGAATTAACACACTGCATATGTCTAAAGGTCAGTCTCCAACTGAGGGCATCTCCATGGGCTTCCTCGGGGAAAGGCAGCCCACCTCCAGAGCCCCATCTTTTGGGCTAACACAGGGAAAAGCTTCAGCCCTGGAAAGGCTTAGCTCTTCCACTGGCTCCAGGGACTCCATATGACTGCTTCAGATTTAAGCTTCCAGATTTTTATAAATCCAAACCCAGGTGCTGAGAGACCTTCTGGACAGTTAAGGATCAACAGTGTATCCAACGGGGAAAAAAAAATTAAAAATCAAAGCTTTAAGATGAAGCCTGTGCTGACATCTGAACAGCCTCCTGAGTCACCATGTGCTGGCTTGAAAAACACACATACAAAAATCAGAGAAATACACAAGATCAAAGGGCCCAGCCAAGGCTGATGCTGCTCCAGCCAAACCACACCGAGGGCCAAGGTGGGATCTTGCTCAACAGTGCCAGCAAAATGCCTTCCCCCAGCTGCTGCTGAGGAGCCGGGGCAGCCATCACTAGACGGTTTGTGTGAAGGGCACAGACAAGACAGACGAGAGAGAACAAAGACCACTGGGGTAAAACCATTCCATAAAACTGTGCCACCAGAAGCAGGTCAAGACTAAAATGTGATGCTGCTGCTGCTGCTCACCCGATGCAGGCCAACTGCATTCACCAGAGTTCACCTTGTCTCTACTACCAGGGATTTATCCTTGGAATATAACACAAAACCCATGGAAAACATGTGCTGCCTTTGCCACAGCATCCCTACCTAGGCAGCTCCTGTCCTCTCTGAAGGGTCACTGCTTGCGAACACGAGGTCAGGAGAGACTATTTAAGATGCACTGAAGTTTTCCCACAAAAATCTGACTCACCCCGTAATCCAGACAACTCTGCAGGAGCAGAGTAGGCATTTTTCTGACTACCTCACGAGGATCTGAAGACCCTCCAAGTGCACCAGCCATAAATAATCAGACACTCAACTATAAAAACATCACGACAACTCCACCTCCCGATACTTCCACTTACTGTCCCAGCCTGCTCACCTGCATTACGCTGAGCGTCTCCGCCTGCTGCATTTTGCTCAGGATAGCTCTCAGGATCTGGTCCAGATTCTCTCCCAACTCACTTCCTGCTTTTGAAATTAAAGTGGAGACCAGCCTGCCCACAAAGGCCGCGGTGAATTCTGAGGTCCTTGGATCTAGAAGCTGGCTCACCACCTGCATCACGTACCACAGTCCATTGTGGCCTTGCTCGTCGTGCCACTGCGCAATTTGCTCCAGCGCCACCGAGACGTAAGCGCGCAGACACTCGCCACCGTTCTAAACGAGAGAATCACCGCGTTACCATTTCTCGCTCTGGGTCTGCGGGGAGCCAAGGAAGACATCTTTCACCACCCCAAAAATGAGACCAGTGGCAAGCCTGGTGGCATCTATAAAAGATCCAGGCTCTCTACCGGGCAGTAGAACAGACACACAAAGTTGGGCAGGTGTGTTGAGCTGCTTGAGGGTCGAGAGGCTCTACAGAGGACGTGGCCAGGCTGGACCGATGGGCCAAGGCCAGCTGTATGAGCTTCAACGAGGCCAAGTGCCGAGTCCTGCACTTGGGCCACAACAACCCCCTGCAAGGCTACAGCCCTGGGGAGGAGGGGCTGGAAAGCTGTCCAGCAGAAAAGGACCTGGAGTACAGATCAACAATTGTCTGAAGATGAACCAGCACGTGCCCAGGAGGCCAAGAAAGCCACCAGCATCCTCGCTTGGATCAGAAGCAGCATGACCAGAAGGACTGGGGAAGCAATCATGCTCCTGCACTCGGCACTGGTGAGGCTGCACCCTGAGACCTGTGTTCAGTTTTGGGCACTGCAGTACAAAAAAAGACACTGAGGTGCTGAAGCAGGTCCCGAGAAGGACAACGGAGCTGGGGAAGGGCCCAGAGCACAGGTCTGGTGAGGAGTGGCTGAGGGAGGTGGGCTTGTTCAGCCTGGAGCAGAGGAAGCTGAAGGGGACCTCGCTCCCTACAACGACCCGAGAGGAGGCTGTAGAGAGCTCAGTGCCGGTCTCTCCTCCCGAGTAACACGTGATAGGTGAAGAGGAAATGGCTCCAAGTTGTGTGGGGCAGGGGGGATTAGCTTGGCCATTAGGAAGAATTTTTTTCACTGAAAGGGTTGTAAAGCAATGGAAAAGGCTTCCAAAGGCAGTGGTGGAGTCACCAACCCTGGCTGTGTTTTTAAGTCATGTAGATGTGGTGCTGAGGGACACAGTTTAGCAGTGGACATGCAGAGTAGGGTTAACAGTTGGATTTGATGATCTTCAAGGTCTTTTCCAACTGAGATGATTCTACGAAATTAAACTTAAAAGTAATTTCTACAGACTTCAGCTTATTATCAAGCACAAAAGTGTCCACTGCCCAGGCAGTTCTCAAGAAGATCATCTAGTAAATAAATGCAAAGGTACCCTGAGGCAGCTGCAGTTTTGTTCCACTTGTTACCAGAGAAATTCCAGGAGATTCTAACAAGTGAGGTACGAAGACAGTAAAGCGTAGCATGAACAAAACACAACTCAGCAGCCAAGCTGTAATCTTTTTGAATTCCTCTTAAAACAAAGACCTAGAAAGGCAATCAGCATGCTGGTCTCCACCTCTTCTAACTGGTTGGCTGTTTAGGGAAAGCCATTTCTATGGTCTGGATTCATGTGGCAAGGGGTAGCTGGCACTGTAAAACTCCTTACGGAAAGAATGAAACCAGCTTTATTATTTTTATGCCAGCTAGGAGCTGGAATGAGAATGCACCCTGCAACTCCTAGCCTCAGATGCCTTTTCTTTCCTGCTGAAATACTCTAAGGACATCAGCAGGTAATAGCAGGGCCTGCCAACAAGCACAGCTTAGGCACTACTGCTGGCTCAGTCGGAAAGAAGTCTGCCCTTCCCTTCTCACCTAACTGAGTACAGAGCAAAACTTCTAGGAGGAGTAAAAATAGCAGACAAGATCAAGGCTGCTGCTTTACTCTGGTCCTTCAAATTAAAGAATGCCCAGTAAAACTCACTGCAGGCCCTTGAACAGCAGCACTTCCACGATAAACTGGAGGTGACAGTGACTCTTGAGAAGGTGCCAACACAGCTACTGGCAAGCAAAGCCTGGGCTCCCTTAAAAGCTATGTCACCTGTCTGTCTTGGTCACCTCTCCTGGGCTGGCCTAATCTGCAACCCTTACCCCTGCCCACAGCGTTACCTGCATGGTGGCATTGTCATCCGTGTTCAAACTGCACTGAGCCACTGCAGGGAATGCTTGGCAGATGAGGAGCTGGGACAGAGGAGGTTTTGTATTCCTCACAACTGTGGTCAATATATCGATAGAAGTCTGAAAGGAAAACAAACGACAGCAGCGTCACAGCAGCAGCACAGCACACCAAGTCAGCACTGCCCACCACTGGCACAAGCATCCAAGTTGTAAAGTGGAGGGATGGGAGCCAGTACTGCAAACACACCCTGGTTCTACAGTCTAGAATATCTTTTAAGTCAGAGGACCTTGGAGCCCTGCACCCCAGCCCAGCGTCACCGTATCAGACATGAACACGTGGTGTGTGTCGTGGAAGTTCCCAAGGCAGTTTGAACATTAAAATCAGCGTAACCACTTCTGTGGCAAACAGTTTTCACGGCACCCTGACCCGTGCTAATCAGTACAGCCAGGGAACTGTTCTAGCTGATTGTTCTACTGTTTAGATTGGTTTAGATTTATTTCAATTGCGCATGAGCGATTGTTGCAGTCCTACCAATCAGTACACAGATTATGAGAATGCTGATAAAAATGTTTATGGGTTTATCTCTGTACAATCAAGAAAAAAGGTGCAAGGAATGGTGGTGTAGCCTGCTGGAGAACACTGCAGCACAAAGAGGAGACTGTTACTGGTGAGAGATGGCCATCTCAAAACAGAACGACTAGGGGAGCACCGCAGAGACCAGAAGGACAGAGGAGCAGTTTAAAGTTAACTTTTGGAAGCATCTCCCCCCACTTGCTGTTTACCTTCTCTCCACAAAGAAACCCGGACCAATGGCTGAAGTCATTGCTCCAAAGCAGCTTTGCAGCTTTGTGCTCTCTGCAGACCAGCCACCCCATACGTGAAAAACAGGGAGCCACGTCCAGCTGCGCTGCGTACCCCTGTAGCACTTACTGCACAGAGCCCTGCTGGGATCTTGTCAGCAGGGGCTTGCATGATGCTGACAAGAGTTGGTATCAGCCTCATCTGCATTGGACCCTGGCAGGCTTCTATCTGAGCTAGCTCCTTAAAGATATCTTGGGCAAGAGAAGCAACAACTGGATCTGGAGAGAGAAAGCACCATTTACTAAAACATACTAACAAACACATCTCCATTTTGCTACCGCTGCGTCGAGCTGGCAAAGCAGTGAGTTTCCCTTCCAGCTTCACCATACGGAATCAGCACTCATTCAATTATCAATCATTTATTAAATGCTCAGCACTGGGATTCACCTGTAGTTTGAGAAGGGAACTGGAGCACGTACCGTTACTGTACTTCAAAAATATTGCAATGGTGAAGGGGCAGATTTTGTTCTCCACACTGGCTGTGAACGCCGGGTCCACGGTGCAGACGATGCACAGCGTCTCCATCACGAGGTTCAGCACCTCCGAACTGAACTGAGTCGCCAAGTGGATCAGTCCATCGAGAATGCTGGGAAGGAAAGGCTGCAACACGTGGGTGCTCTCGGAGATCTTCAGCTGGTCACAGTAGCTAGACAAGAAATTCGTGATACAGATACATCCACGATGTATTAGTGATCTATACAATTAACTCGAGATGATATATAAGGGGGAGTTACTTCACACCACACATTTTTCCTCCTCAAGTTCACTCCTCTAGGACTTTTCCCCTACTACTCCCAAATCCCTCAACAGCTCAGTTGTCTTCTCTCCTCATCCGATCCCGGATGGTTCACAGAAGCAGAGTTAAGGGATGTTAAAAGCTTCGACTGCCTCTTCGTAACTTAAGTTACAAAGTTCTCTCTAGACAGCTGCCCATCCATGGAGAAAATAAACCTCAGGGAAAGGAGCAGTCCAAGACAGACACTCACTGCTTACAAATGTTTACTTACCAAGCTCTACAATGAGCTAGGAAATGACAGAAGAATCTCAGGACTAAGTTATAAGTCTCTGCCTTTACTTATTTATTAACATTCCAGTGCAAATAGAAGATGAGGGGGTTTTTTGGCAGAGAGGGTGGGGAAGAGTAGGGGTTTTACAAGGGGTGTTTTTTGGTTGGTGGTTTTTTGGTTTTACACTGATGTTCATTTTTCACTTTAGAATCAATACAGCAGATCTTCCTTTTACATTCTTACATTTACAAAACAAAAAACAAAGCCACAAACAAAACAAAAGAAAACCCCAACCCATCCCAAGCACTCCTTAATGCTGAGATTTGCTCCACAAACCCGTGTTATGTCATCCAGCCACCTCTGTTGTCACTGAGCAGGAGGAATCTGGGTTTCATCTCCATGCTTTTCATAGCTATCTAGCTCTGCTTCTCCTTGGGCTGTACCCTTTATAACACTTTATTGGGGCCAACCTTGAGTCTCAATTTCATAGTCCTCATTAGAGTTACTCTATTTTGAGCCCACTTGCTTACACTTTTTAAACTGACATCTATTTCATTCCAAGCAGATATTTCTGCAGCCTATACAGAAGTGTTATTAATATTTTAATATATTAGTTAGAATGGTTTGGGTGGGAAGGGACCTTAATGCTCATCCAGTTCCAATCCCCTGCCATGGGCAGGGACACCTCCCACTACAGCAGGGTGCTCAAAGCATTGTCCAGCCTGGCCGTGGACAATTCCAGGGAGGGAGCATCCAACAACTTCTCTGGGCAGCCTCTTCCTGTGTCTCACCACCTTCACAGTAAAGAATTTCTTCCTAATATCTAATCTAAATCTACCCTCTTTCAGTTTAAAACCAGTACCACCTCATTCTATCTCTACACTCCCTGATGAGGGGTCTGCCCCCATCTTTCCTACAGTCCCCTTTTAGGTACTGGGAGGCTCCTATAAGGTCTCCCCAGGGACTTCTCCAGGCTGAACAAGCCCAAGTCTCTCAGCCTGTCCATAGGGGAGGTACTCCAGCCCCTCAATCACCTTTGTGCCCTCCTCTCTAGACCTGCTCAAACAGGTCCACGTCTTTCTTATGTTGTGGCCCCCAGAGAGCAGTACTCCAAGTGAGGTCTCATCAGCTCAGAGCAGAGGGACAGAATCACCTCACTTGACCTGTTGGACACGCTGCTTTTGATGCAACCCAGGATGTAATCGGCTTTCTGGGCTGCGAGTGCACATTGCTGGCTCACATCCAACTTTTCATCCACCAGCACGCCCACCTTCTCAGCAGGGCTGTTCTCATCCCCCAGCCTGTATCGATACCGGGGGCTGCCCCGACCCACGTGCAGGACATTGCACTTGGCCTTGCTGAACTTCATGAGGTTCACACAGGCCCACACTCCAGCCTGGCAAGGTCCCTCTGGGGGGCATCCTGTCCCTCTACAATATCGATCACACCACTCAGCTTGGTGTCAGCCACAAAACTGCTGAGGGTGCAGCTGATCCCACTGTCCATGCTCCTGACAAAGATGCTAAATACTGGGTCCCAGCATGGGCCCCCGAGGGACACCACTCGTCACTGGTTTCCACTCAGACACTGAGCCATTGACCAGAACTCTTGGAGTGCAGCCATCCAGCCAATTCTTTATCCACCAAGTGGTACATCTGTCAAATCCACGTCTCTCCCACTTTAGAGAGAAGGATGTCACGTGCAACAGTGTCAAATGTTTTGCACCAGTCCTGGCAGGTGTCAGTAGCTTTTCCCTTATCCACTAATGCTGTGACCCTGCTGCAGAAGGCCACCAAATTTCTCAGTCCTGGGAGTGTAGTTTACATCACCTATCCCTGGGCTTTGCAATACCTCTGGGTTTACTTACCCCCAGATAGCTCTGACTGCAGAGATTCGGACAGATGGAGGCTGGGTTTCGTGTAGACCACTGACAGTAGCTTGCAGGAACTGCTGGATTAGTTCAGGAGACATAGCCACCGTGAAACGGCTGGCAGCCCACAGAGCACGACCCAGGAGAAAAGGAGACACTGAAATGGAACAAAAAAACCCAAACCCAGTGGTTTTAGAATGAGTTTTATGAATTTAAAGTTACAGCTGCTTCCATCCGTTATCCAAAATCTCAGCATCCCAGCAGGAAAGCAGCAGGATGTGACACAGAGGACAAGCATGCTGGTGTACGCATAATTGTTGTTCATTGGCAGAATCCAGTTTATTTTCTTAGTTATTTCAAAGAATGATTTCTCACTTTAAAACACCAACACAAAACCAAACAAACCAACCAACCAACCCACAAAAAACCCCAAAACAACACAAAAACATCACCAAAAAAACCGCCACCAAAAAAACCCAACCCCAACCTTTTTCCCCTCAACACTTCACTTTTTTCAGCAGTACAGGATCACTGATCACTAGGAAAAAAGTAAAGGAAGAGAGTCCTGGTTTGAGAGAGAACAGAACAATTCTGGTCAGTGATTTCCCTTCCCAGCTCAGCTCCTCTCCCCCCCTGCCC
>JANIJG010025297.1:0-61880 GCA_024611175.1 Megaceryle torquata
GCTCTAGTTGAGGATGTCCCTGCTCTCAGCAGGGGGGTTGGACTAGATGACCTCTAGAGCTCCCTTCCAACCCAGACCTTTCTACGTTTCTAAGCCATCTCCAGTTTGGGCATGAAGTCTCAGTAGATTGTTGGTGTGGCCACTCTTTTCTTTGGAGAGGACAATTCACTTCATCCTTACAGCTGTCAGGAAGAAATCTTCCCCTGAGACACTCAAATCACTCTGCCAACCACTGACAGCCTAGATGATACACTAAAACTATATGGTTAAATTTAGATGAGGTGAATCCTGGCCCAGAGTCCAGAATTGGAAGTGGTAAGGAGGAAGGGGTTCTTTTAAACATTAGCACAGTTCTGGAAAGCTTTTATTCTAATAGACTCCTTTACAAGGGGGTGACAGTGCACATAACATTTTCACTCTGATAACTGCATTCCACTTTTGATGAAAAAGATATCTTTGCAAGTTGGATTTAAAGTCTGATGTATAAAGCAAGCCCCAGAGCAACCTAATTGAACTTCTTAGAAGTCAGCCCTGCTAGGAACAGCAGTTTGGACTGAATGACCTCCAGCCGTCCTTTTCAGTCCAAATTATTTTAGAGCCCTCTATAGGTATACATCTGTGGTACTAAACGTCTAGCTCCTGGTCTGCTTAGCTTTCCAAATGTATGCATTACGCAAAGCGTGACAAGTACCTCTTCAGAAGTCCCTTGTGAATAATGCATGTGAAGAATCCCATGCAGTTCCAGAAGATGACATTCCTACATCAATTTTCAACTTTTTTTTCACCTGACACTTCAAAAAATAGCTGAAGTGTTACTCAGAAATTTCCTAAACTAGTCGACTTTTTTGTTCTTTCTTTCCAGCAACTCACCGAGACCTGCGAAGCAACCGATGCTACAGAACCTAGACCACGGCGAGAGGCAGGTCCAGCCCATGCCATATTCCTGAGTCAGAACCTGGAGTGCAGAAGGGCCAGCCAAGAAGATATGGCCCTGGAAGACACCGCTTCTCAGCAAAGCCTGTCTGAGGAGCAGTAAGGAGTACTCCTAGAGCAAGGACCACATGTTTCTTAGAATTAAAGACAGAGTTAGGTCAGGGAGCTGCACACGGGTTTAAGTTCTTTCAACTGTAATAAGTAACCTCTAAATATTTGGTTTTCTAACTTCTACACGAGAATACTTTGGGGCAGATGTTCTTCAGCTAAAGGCCTTGGCATGGGTAGGGTTGGATGGAAGATGTCCTAAAAAACACACAGTGCCACTTCATCTCAGGTTCTTGTAAATCCTAGAACAATGAATACAATCTGTTTAATGTTGCTTCCCCTGGAGCAGTTGGAATCACAAATGAATACAGTGGGAAATATTAATACAACTCAGTGAAAAGCACACAAGACATCTCTTTCCTGCCATAACTAAACAGCTGATTGCATGCAAATTAATTGGCATTTGATAGATAACATATAGCAAAAATGCAACTTTGAAGAGAAGCAATGAATACGTAAAAGGACAGTACCACATGCACTGTAACATTAGAGCTAAATCTGATTAGTTTTTCCAGCAGCAAATCTCTTTATTTTTCTTTAATATATGCAGGTGGTAATTCTGAATAGCAACACAGCATCACAGATTGATGTACTGCATGCAGCCATACTGAAATATTGTGTGAACAAGCCGTGCTACACAGCATAACAAAAGTCAAGTGTGAGAAAAGAAAGTATCCAGTGCGTGGAAAGCCTTCAAAGCATATGGTGCACCTTATTTGCAAAGAAAGCAGCTTTGCATAAACAGCTGCTTTTAAGTGTTATCTTGTGCTTCTGTTTGGTTTGCAGCAGTGTTTCTCAAATTCCAGGCAACAGCCCCCTTGGGAATTGCAAAAGGGCCCAGGGGAAACCTCCTCAAGGACAGGAAAGTGCAAAGCAGACTGCAATTATTGTCTGGAAGTGTTGGCATTTGGAAGGGAACAGCTAAATGCCTTTAATTGCTGGACATAGCTCAGTGTCCATAAACACTTGTAGCCAGTAATTACAGAGGGTTCCGATTTCCCTCCCCCAGAGAAACGGAGCTGTTGCCAGTTTAATAGTTTCATAAAGACAGATGAGGCAAAAGGGAGGCCATGCTTTCACAGTTTGAGAAACACTGATTTACAGGAATGCATGACTACTTTGAAAGCCCAAAGGCTACAACAAATCCTTCCTCTACTATAGTGTCTAAACACACACATGCGTTCTCCTAAATTATTATTTATTTTCTTTTTAATTAAAAAAATTGCAGCTATCAGTGTCTTGCTGTTCCTCTTTACTGTAACTACCATAGATTGTTTTTAATTCTCAACATGATGATGTGCAGCCGGGCTGTCTTGTCCCAGTTAACAAGAAAGATTTAAGGAGGTGCTGTAGCTAAGTCTCATTACTGTTAGGCAATACATACTTGCATTTTGAGCTTCCTACTGTGCCACACTTAAGATCATAAGTAGTAAAACTAAATAACACCTAGTGAAAATAAAACGATCCAAGTATGTTTTGTGTGGCAGCAGTTGTTTTGTTTTGGTTTTATTTTGATTATCCCCATTTGCTTTCTGCCTTAGGAAACTGAGAAATCTATTGTTTTTCTTTCACGTCAGATCTTGATGAGTCAATTATTTATAAAGCTCAGCACAACCTAGGCAAAATTCTGCTCATGTTCACAAGGGCAAAAACAGAGTATTCATATACAGCCCCTTGAGACACGTGGTCATCAGTGTAGTTTAGGCCATGCTAATGTAGCCTCCAGCATCCTGCAGCATTGTGGAAGAAGTTTAATTCAGCTGCTCCCTTCTGACCATTTCTAACAGATCATATCTCTCCTCCCACCACCCTGCTCATGAAGTGCTTCATTACAAGTAAAGGATAGTGGTTATTCGGGTAGGCAGCAGACTCTAACAGCTACCAGCCCCATTTCTGCCTTGGGGACTTCTGCATGGCAGTCTATTAAGATAAACTAGCCCTGCTTTGTCTGCCTAAACCCTGCCCTGCATGGAGGCAGAGCAAATACGCAGCTATGGAAAGCACTAAAAGCTTTCCCATATTCAGTTAGCCTCACTTAGGCCCCTACTTTTCACAGTTTTTCATTAATTTCCATCAAAAATAACAACTCCAGTAATCTCAATCAACCTAAATGATTCTCTGTACCCAAATCAAGCATACTAAACCAGACTGGGAACCAGCTGCACAAACCCTTCCAAGTGGCGAGATGGTCTATCTGCTTAGCATGGACCAAGGCCCAGCAACACCACCTTGCCTAGCACTGCATCTGCTGTACGCAACTCTACCAGCTCCATGATCTCTGGTACTGCACCCTAAGGTAATGCAGCTGCCTCACCATTCCTGACTTAGTCCAAGCCACCAACCCCTGGAGCATAACTCCTTGAGGACAGCAGTGTGCCAGGAAGCCCCCAGCCTCCTGCTGCACAGCATGGCTGCCAGAAAAGGCACCTCCTAACTCCTTCACGGAGCAACAGAGTGCAGGGCAGAGCAGGAGTCAAGGTAAGATTCAAAAATTACTTCCTTTTTATAGACATGTCCTCTTCAGTTTTTATTTTGCCTTAAAGTTGTTACTGTAGTGTAGTGGGTTGAAAAATACCTGAGTGACCATTAACAGTAGCAAAGACAAACCCACCAGATCCAAGATGACAGTACAATGTCTCCCACAACACCATGTCTCCCACATGACATTTATCCACTGCTGTGCAGTGGTTTTAAATATGGGCCAAGCCTACAGCATAATCAGGTGTGATGGTTAGAAATAAACCATGGAACTAGGTATGAGGTTACATTGATGAAACAGGTTAGACCTCACCTTGAGTTTGCACACAAGTAGAGACAGACTCACTCTGTACATGACAGAAGGTGTGCACAAAGCTAGCAAGTAGATACCTAGCCTTTAAACAAGGCCTTATTTCACTAGTAAGCTGCTCAGCACAGCTTTGCATAGCACCAAAAGGCACTTGGAGTCTGTAGGAATGCTATTCCCAGCACCAGGGCCTACAGGCGCACAAAGGCTTTAAGCCATACTTCTACTGAAAGACCTAAACTGCTTGATATTCAACATCACATGAGGTGCTTCAGAGCTGCAAGATGGAGGTACCTGTTGCACCTCCGAAACACCACTTTTGGGAGCTGAAAGAAAAGCAAAGGCAACTTTCACTGCTTTTACATCAGCTGCAGCACTGATGACAGGTTTTACAATACCCAATGTTGTTGTTAAAACCTGGCCCTGAAGTTCCTCAAGGCTGAACAGTTTGCTTACATTACACATCTGATCTCTCACCACTGCTGCAAGGCAGGAAGGACAGCCACCACCAACACCAAGTACTTTTTGTATGCAGTTCCATTCTGTGTCAGTTTTGAAGGTTAAGGTGCTAAGCCCAAATTTTTCCAGAGCTGCAGCAGCCACTTATAAGGGGCTAAAGGCAGAAGCCTGCCTGATGCTTGTTCAGCCAACCCAGAACCTTCTTGTTTCTAAAACCTGAAAGCAGCAATGCTCCTGTCTCATTAGTAAGCTGAACACATCCTCGGGGGATATCAAGCAGTCAATCCACAAGAGCATTTGGTACATGCAGTTCTTTCATAGAAATGTCAGATGGAATGAAGAGATGGAGGCCCTATCTGCCTCCCCACCCCAGCTTAACCCAAGATGATATCACCATTACTAAAGAGAAACATTGGGAGTGATTTTATCCACACTGGCTCAGCAGGGCACTCACAAGCAGAGAGGAACACATGCAGTATAGCAGGCTACAGGGAGGACAGCGAGTATGTAGTAAAACAAGCACAAACACAGTACTTCAGCCCTTGCATTAAATATGGGATACTCGTCCACCTCCCATTTTGTTTTCCTAAACTTTCCTTTCACTAACAGTCTCTTGTTTACACCATACAGTAAAAGCCAGGTGCTACACGCCTACAGGTGAAACACAGCCTGATGGTCTGGTTAAAGGACTTTCAGAAACCTTCTACCAAAGTCAACCACCAGCTGCTGAAGTACATCCAGCAGCTACGCTGGCAAGTCCCCAGCCTGGCCATTCCCCACCACAGCAAGCAAGTAGGAAACAGTGATGGGCACAGTGTGCAGAGTTCACTCCTTGTCATCCAAAAATACAAGTGCCAGAGGTCCTGCAATTCCCTCCATTTTGAAGTGTCATACAAATTTCTAAGTGGGGAAATGGAGTTCTCATTGAAAAGTCTCACCTCATCCCCACAGACAGAAAATCCTGGCAGTGTATTTAAGACAAATGTTAACAAAAAGGACTTGCCAGTGTGAGTCTTTTTCCCTTGGCAAGATGGCCAGATACTCTCACTATCTATGTATAATGTTCTGAAGCTATTAAGTTCTTAGGAGTCTCTGCAATGTCATTCACAGCTTATTAGAATAAAGCAAGAAATGTCATCTGCATTTGGCTCCAACCCACTGACTGGTCTTCTCTTGCTGGGGAATTTAAGTTAAAGATTAGTTGAATTTTGTGCAGCTCATTTTAGAAGATTAGAATTACCAGTAAATTTCTCCAGCATGTAATAATCATCTTCTCATCAATGTGTATTTTTTAACTACCCAATTATTGCCATATTTAGATTACTCCCTGGATTGGGAGCTGGTATTTAATTACAATGTTTCACTAGTGCTTATACATACTTAAATCTGCAACAGACATATTACTTAAAATTAACTTTGTAGCAGGTCCAGTGTTCAAGATTCACCTCTCATTCAGCCTTCTCAGAGTTTTACCAGTCAAAAATTGTGTAATGCATGATAAATAATGCAGGCCTTGTTTATTCCATGCTGTGCACAATTTTATGTTGGAATTACAAGCCTCCTTGCCAAAAACATCCTTGATTCTCAGGCTTCGAGAGACTAATTGGTACCTCATATTCTCTCCTTTTTTGCACCAATTAAAACCTGCAGGTGCACTAATGTTGTCATCTGGAATCTTGCTGGTACATCAGAGGTTATTTTCACCAAATGAGTGCTATTAGTAAAATCAGCCCATCAGGGGAATTGTGAATGCTCTGTTTGTTGTTCCAGTGCTTAGGGCCTTCCAAATATTTTACTAGTGCAAGACCAGACAAAAATTTTTTACCTCTAAAGTAAACACAGGGTATCATAAAACCACAGTTCAGTTGGAAATACTGCTTTCTCACTCAGTGTATATTTGAAACAGGCAAATAATTTCTGCCCTCTCTACAAAAAGTGTTCCTTGCAGCATGAGACAATAGCTTAAAAGTACTATAAGCACACTGGCTAAAAGTTCACCAAATGTAATTTTTCTTTTTTTTTTTTTTCCTCTCCAGTCTATTAAATGATGGGACTACAGTAGGCATCATGGCACTATATGCAGGGCAATATGTCTACTTCTATGAGGAACAAATACCACTTTAAGTGATGAACTCCCAAGAACACAGGCTGAACTGGAATCTGGAAAACTGAACTCTGCCATCACTCATGAAGGAATTCCCCTTCCAAGCCTCTCCAGAGAAGTGTTAAGTATCTCCATTTTGTTTAGTGTTAATGGTCAGTCTTCATTTAAGACTCAGATGCAGTCACACAGAAACCTTGGTAGACTTCAGGTAATTATTTAATCATTGAATGATTCTTAAGCTGTGAAACGTGCTGCAAAAGAGACTTAATATTGAAACAGTAGGTCAAACAACATTTAAGTTCAGAGATGTTTCTGATCAAAAGTCTATGTCACATAGCCCTGAAAAAGTTTACTTTGGTCCCAACTCCTTCACATCTAACAAGGTGTCTTGTCTGAGTAAGATGCCCGAAGTAATTAAGGGACTAGTGATACCTTCAGGGCACAGCCTTATTTTGCAAAAAGCAGCCAGGAGATGGACCTTCTTGAAGGAGTAGGACCCTAAGAAGAATTCTCTTTTTCCAAAATATGTTGGATACCACCATCCAAACAGATTTGAGCAGAACAGTAGTGTAACGGGGCAGTCAAGGAACAAGGCCATGGCATCCTTTAACATGGCATGTACTTCCCACCATCTGTGGGGGGACTATGTTTGTAGCAGACCTTCATTCTGAACATAGAAAGAGAAAGGACATTCCCCCTGTACTCACAGCTCTTCCCAGGGCACCTGTAAAAATGTCTGTCCCCACCCAGCCCCTACAACTTTGGGTGTCAGTTTTACAAAAGTAACTAAAATGATATTTGAAAATGCCTTAGATAGTTTGCTCATTTTAACAGTTGCTGAACTAAAAAGAAAACAGTTAAGGGATGACTGAATTCTTAGCAATTTTTTTACAGCCAGAGATGACTATAAATCATACAATGAACAAGTGTGCACATGGGAGGGAATTCTGTTTTCACAACATGCAAAACTTATTAAGTGGTAGCACTTTCCCTGAACACTTTTGCACAGCTCATAGGGAAACATGTTCTCTAATACTCTCAAACACTTCTTATTTCACCATTAACCATGTACAGAACTGAATAAAGAAAAAAAACACAACCCAACCAACCATAAAGTATCAAGAAATGTAATAGATTACAAAACTCATATAGACAAATGAAGCATTAACTTGATCCTGACTTAATAAACTTGGTATGAAAAGCACAAGTCAAGATTGGACTAAACTTCATTGACTTGAAGATCTCTCTATATAACCTTTTTAAGGGGGCTCAAGGCAGGATTGCCATCAGAAACTAGAAAATAAACCCCAAAATGCAGGCCTCTTATCAACTACTGTCTGGGCCACTTAGGAGAGTAGAGTCAGTTACTTTTCCTCCTGATGTGCAATTCTGTAAATTTCACTTTGGACAACAGGAAATTTGCTTGAAATTTTAGATAACCTTTCTTATACCGCAACTGGAGAGAGGCTCCAGTAAAGCCTCCAGGGGCTAAAGCAGGAAGGACAGAGTCTAAAACATCCACAAAATGTTGCAATGTTTTGTTAAAATAAAAGCTTTAGTGTTTACAGGCAAGAAAAGGTCTTCATTTTCTGCAGGATTCTACAGCTGCCAAGATGTCTTGCAAGATGCTGTTTCTGTTTTCCTTACTAACCTGGAGAAAGAGAAATTAAAACTGATGTAATTTGATGAATCACCTCTGTATCAGCACTTACTTCAAAAACAAACTAAGCAGAAATTCAAATGCATTTTTTTCTCAGCGGAGGAATGTTGAGTGTCTAACACCTGCCTTCTTGGGCTACTGAGAACACAATAAGCTAAAGCCACAAGCCTGCATAGGTAATTGAATATTCAGTGATCTTTTTGATTTAATTACCCATGGTATTTTGTGGTATTATTCAGGTCTTGAATAACTCACAAGGATCACTCAAAAAACCAGCATGTATTTTTGTCACTGCTAGAAACCCTTTTCAATTACCAAATACAATTTTCCTACTATAAAGCGAAGTTCTTATGCCTTCAGTACTTGAAAGGGCTTTATTTATTAGGATGACAGACCTAGTAAAAAAAACCAAAAAACAAAAAACCACAAAACCCAATCCAAACAAAAAAAACCCAAAACAATTAAACCAGGCTTACCAGTGCAACTCTGTACTCTGAGAAAGCATTACAGGATAGAAACACTTTGAAAAAGAAGTAAAAACTACTTGACAAATCTGGGGGGCTTTTGTAGCACACAGAGGTACAGCTTTGGCTGACTGGTCCATGGAAATGGGCTTTAAGACTAGTACATGTGAAAATCCATATAGTCCAGTCTCCTGTCCTTTGCTGGGCCAATCTGAATTGCAACACATGCAGACTACTGTAAACTGCAAGCAAATGCTAGCCCTTGCTGGTCAGCACAGCTCCTGGGTGCAGCAATGGCAGAGTGCAGAGCTGTCGGGAGCGTGTGTGTAAATTATCCTTTCCTGATAGACTGTGTCCTGATACAGAGCCCAGTGACCCACGGTGCCATGCATTACTAACTCATCCAGAATCTGGAGAGACAGCTGAGTGGTGAAAGGGTTAATGAGCAATTGTGAAGTGACAGCAAAAGCCTCATTTTAAAAAGCCTAAGAAATCTCTCCCCACTGTTCAGATCCCTGCAGAGAGGGCAGAAAGAAACCAGACAAAGACAGATGAGACATAAAAAACCCCAAACAGTTAGGGCATTCATATTTTTAACAATGTTTTGATGAGGAAGGAGAGTCACCACACCACGTATGGCATAAAACTCTCTACCAGCAAGGTTTTACTGCATTCAAGATCTGAGCAGAAGTGTTTGTATCCATTTCAGTAATGCAGTCAATACTGAACAGGAAAGTAGTATTACTACTGTTGTTGTTATTATTTTTAAGTAGGTGACAGTCCTACCTGAAGAATTTGGCCCTGGGATCCTACTGCTATTTACAGTCACAGACATCCTATTCAAGTGCTGGAAACCACCACCATAAAACCTAGACACAGACCATAGTCTCACCTACACCTCCTGAATTCAAGAGAACAGACCAACACTGATGAAAAAGTGACATTTGAAAAACAAAAGGATAGTAAAAGGGAAGATCTGCCTGAAAATGTTGCTGATTATCATTCCAAGCCTATTGTAAGATAAACAGAAAACCCCACAATAACAGAAAGCAAGACAACAAAGAATGGAACTGCTCTTCAGTAAGGCTATTGAGACACTCCAAGGTAAACAAGCCATAGAGCATAGATCAGTCAAACTCTAAATCTCACAGCAAGTGTCCTGATTGCCTGACTTTCAAAGGACCTTCTGAACATATAATAGCTCTTCCCACTGTCTCACAGCCAAAAAAAAAACAATACTACATTTTCTCTATCCCTTTTCCATACCTACATGCCAGAAGTCCCGTGAGAGCAGCAGAGAGAAAGTGCCAAGTGCTGGAAATTTTTCACAAGTGTTTTTACAAAGGCTGCTTGATAGATAGAAGTCTCCTCAAGATCTGGAGACGCTCTGTGTAGGCAGCTTTCCCAGAGAGAACAAATCTCCCAGTATTGGTACTGAATGTACAAACAGATGGGTAGATTTTTAGACAGGGAGTTGAAAATAACTGTAAATGCTCCTTATACTAAGCATATAGGTAATTTGGAGGAAACTATCACCTAGACTCCAAGCAGGGAGCAGCAGAGGACAAAAGCTTTCCTCCCCTAACTGCTAAAGTGCTGTCAAGGAAACCCCTCTTGTACAGCCTGTTCAAATGGAACCTTTTCTTCTTCTAATTAATTTAACTATTTATTTTCATTTTTAAAAGGTATATGCAACCAAATATCACTAATGGGTTCCACGGAAGCAAAATTAATAGATGGGAAAATGGTAGAAAATTAGTTTGTGCCAGGTGCTAAGGATAATCTGATCCAATTTATGACACTGTCTGCAAAGCTGCAGAGGTTTTTTTTTGCAGTGCAAAAAGAGCCTCTGTAGCTTTCCTGGAAAGTTTAATTCTCAGCAAAATGCAATTGGGCAACAAGGGAAAGAAATGTGTTGTTAACTATCAGAGCTCCTATCATTAAGTGCTCTAAATGTGAAAATAAATTAAACGTTTGGGACCAAATCCTCAACTCTTTTAAGGCATATGGACCCAGTTACACCAACTGAATACGCTTTCAAGACAGAAGTGACTGTAGAACCCCCAACAGCTGGCTCTATGCACTTAAGTGTCAAACATCAGAACTGTCCTTGTGACACTAAAAGACGGATGATAAAACTCTGCTGAGTTACTTGAATGAAGCCTAACCCAGGATTAAGTGACAAAGCAGGCAGAACTATTTTGGAAGGTAGCCACCTACTTCTGCACACTTCCAGGCACCATAAAAATTAGTAAAAAATTACTGACCATGAGCTATTTGGGCCCTCCAGGTTCCCACCATGCTACAGCCTTTGAAGAACATTGGTGGTGATCCAGTATTTAGTTCAGCTAGTAACACCTCTGGCTCCCCACGGGCAGGTTCTGTTCCCGCTCATGCACACATTTTAACTAGCTGGGAAAGAACATGTAGGGTGTCACTGGAGCAAGTGAGGCAGATGCTCTCTCACACAAGACTTTGGCATAGTGGGTCTCTGCTACCTGGGAACTATTGCATTCTCTCACAGATTTCACACCTGTGCTTTTGACTAAAGGATTTATCAGAGAACTCAATTTAAACAGAGAAACCACATCCTCATCTCTGCAACATAAACAGGATGTCTCTTCTTTTTTTGCTGTGAAGTTTCTTTAGACAGAGAAAACATTGCTCTTTTGTAATTTACAGGAAGACTTTTCCTGGCTGTAGTCAGTACTTAAGAGAAAGATCTATCCACAGACTGATAGAGGTAAGAAGCCTGGGCTGAGTGGCACACGCTCTCAGAACATCACCTAATAAAGAGAGACCACGGAAGCCTCAAAAGCTTTCTTGAAAAGCCAAATGCTGTTTTCTAGCACTCCATTTCCTCATCTGAGGGGGCCAAATGCACACTATGGCTTCACCGTGACCGCAGCCTAAGTACCAAATGACGCTTTCAGCGAGGCATTCCACATTCCCTCTTCCCCCATCCTACCACTGTAAAGCAAGTCATATAAAATTCACATTCAAGTGCATTCCCTGTTCAGCAGGCTGACAACTAACACACACCAGCTTGTCAGTGGGAAACCTGAGGTTTTATCTTTGAAAGGAATGGTAGGAGTTGAATGATTATGTGAGGAATCTTCTCTCATCTTTGTTCCTAGGATTGCTCTACCACTTAACTAAACAGGCACTTAATTTAAAAAACAGAAACTGAAGATGATGATGGGACCACCAACCAAAAGAAAGCTAAGGAACTTTTCTGAGCACTGCAGTTTTATTAATCTCACTTTGAAGAGGAAAAAAGAAGATAGAGGTTTTGCTTTCTCTGCAGTAATTAAGATCATTCAGTATAAAGTTGTTGAGATCGTGTTTCTTCCTTTGGCATTCTGTACAAAGTAAGCATTCTCACTGTGATGTGCATCTGATAAAGAAATAGCTGCAACAGTATACTGCTCTACAACATACTATCCCTGTTAGTAAGCCAGGATGTACAAGTCCCACTTACCGAATTTACAGTGTATGGAGACACACAGTTCAGTTTTGAATATGTAGCTTTATCCTCCACTATCAATAGCCTGCACTAAGCCAAAAAAATAAAGGAGTAGGGGCTGCTTTTAGCTTGTTTGTGTGAAGCATCCAGGCCAGTTACAGCCATTAAGGAAACCTTGTGCATGTATTCCTGTGAACAGGCTACTTGTGATAAGTTCTTAAGAACCCCCCTGTAACTGGTCAGAAATGCACTCTGAGACCTTAACATTCTGCAATTATGTCTGTAAAAATAACATAATGAATTCCAAAGTTGGTTCACTGACTCCAGACAAAGTAGACTCCATTTTCAACTGTCTGTCTTCTATAAATCATTTCTGCAAGCTGCCTTTTTTTTTTTTTCCCTTGAATATGATTACTGGTAATATTCATGCAAGCAAGTTAGGAAAAAAAAAAATTAAAAATCTGACTGTATGTTAAAATATTTAACTCCTAGGAATAATGAATACATATACAGCAATAATAATACAGCAAGAAAACCTTTTAAAACAACTATATCATTACTTCCAGAGCCCCTCACAAGCAAAGCAAGCTGTGTGAGACTGCTACAGTAAGAGCCAAATGTGATTTTTTTTTTTAATAAGGTGAACACCTGCACATTAAGGATAAAATGGAAACTAAAAAAAAATTATTTCATATAAGCTACCCACAGCTATCAATTGGTAGTAACAATTAGTTAGAGGCAAACACAAAACAGCAACCTAGAACAGAAGGCTCTTTAAGGATATTAAGTATTACTCACAGTGAACACTTTAACATCTTTCCTACTTCTTATTTCTTCAACAAGATCCAGTGGCTTTCCCTTAGGTACTGGAATAGTTCCAAGCACCACGGTCCCCGAGCCAGCCAGCGTTTGATGAACAGCTTGAATAAAAGCCTGGCTGAAGAGTTCCATTTTACCAATCTCATCTATGACACAAATTTTTTTCTCTGCATCACTGCCATGGTTTACCTGTGGAAAAGTGCATCAAGAGACTCTAGACAACACATAAATTAGAACAAGCAACAGAAATCATTTCTACGGTAATGAAATAAATACTTCCAAAAGAAATCAATTCAACTGTAGTAGTGGGAAAAGTAGAAGAGTCAAAGCTGCTGCTGGTAACTGCCAGACTTACAAATCTATAATTTCTATTCCAGCACAGATTTTTGGAAAGATGAAAATATATGTACAGCATAAATACCAACTACAATAGGAAATATCCATACTATCAGTTTTCCTTCAAAGCAGAATTCTCTCATATGAGCTATTGCAATCACAAACTGCACTTTACCTATAAGCAGCTCTCAATCGTTCTGAGGGACACCAATTTTTCAAAACTCCACTCTGTCAAATTACACATTTAAAACACAACAATATACACCCTAGTATTTAAAAAGAAAAAAAAAAAAGTATTGCATTAAATCTAGATTTGGAAGTTCCTCCTCTTGTAGTTGGGTCAAAGGAGGGTCAAAACCAGCATTTCTCTCAGAACAACTAGCATTCTTCAAAGCTATCTGGATAACAACCAAGCCGTTTCCAAGCCTCTCTCACATGATCTTCCATTTTTTTATCAAGCTACAGCTTATTCTGTATTCCTAGCCATCCTCTTGAATTGTAGAATAAGCACCATACTAATGATTAACCACATTTGTGGTTTGTTTGCTTTTTTCATTAAGTGAATACTGTGCTGCAGATTGGTGTGAGCAGCACAGAAGTCTAAGAGAGAACAGGGGTAATTGCCACTGAGGGAAAGGCAACTTGGAAAGCAGGCAACTATTCAGCAGAAAGGGAAGTGCACTGCCTACCCTCTCTTTCTGCTTTAAGAAAAGTCTTCAGTTGTAAAGTTTCCAGAACCAGAATTCATGCATTGTAGGATCTATGCCAGTTCTCTCTGGAGTGAATGAGAACCAAGTCTGAAGAGCTGAAGCTGTCCTCAAGACTAAATGGGCACATGCTCACCCCATGCTGCTCTCTGATTAAACCAGACCAGACCTATGACACTTCTGCTCTCATTCTTCATTTGTCTCTTCTTGTTTTAGTTCTATGATCTTCCTCACCCTCCTCCTCTCCCGTTTTGTGCCGCCTACATGCACGACCACATTCCCACAAAACTGATTAACACCACTTTCAGTGAGAACAATGTCATGCACTGTCTGACCCTGCTGGCCCCTTTTCTTCTTCTCTTCATTCTCTTGTACTGGCAGAAAGCTGTAAAACAACCAGAAAAATTCAGCACTGCTAACACCCTTCTAGGAAGATATCTTCTGGACTTTACATTAATGTAGCAGTAAAAGCATTCCGAGTACAGCACTGGCTTAATGACATCTTTTTTATTGAACTACTATTTACTAACATAGTAAATCAAGTTACAGTGAAATTAAACATACAAAAATTGTCCTATTTTATTCATATTTCCTTTCTCCCTTGCCCAAAACACCTTTGTTTCCCTACCCTCAGAGTTTAATGCTCCTTCACAAAACAAGAATCAGATCCTCAACCTCATTTTTTCTCCTTGCACCTCTTTGGTTTTCTCTTCTTTTGTTGTTCATTAAGAAATCCCTTCTTCCTTTGTCCCTCAAGCTTTGGCAGTGTAGAAAAATAACAATAGGAATTTTTTTTTAGTAGTGCAGTTCAGGAGCTGCTGCAAACTGGTTTTGATACATTATTTCCAAAATAAGATTTGTTCTTGTTTAATATTGGAGAGGAGAAAGGTTGGAGTGAGAGAGGAAGGAGACAGAAAAAGGTAGTACCAGAATGTTAGCAGAAGGACAGGAAAATGACTGTGTAGAAAGTCTTGTCACAGTCAGAGCACTCCTTGTGCAGCAAGCTAAAGCCCAGGCTACTATTACCAGTAAAAACCTACCAGGCTACAAGTACTTATACAATGGCAATCAAAAATATCCAGTAGATTCAATAAAGAAATGCTTCTACTGGAAGAAGATGAGAATCAGAGCAAGAGGGGAAAAAAGGCTGTAAAGAAGAGGAGCAGCAGCAAAAGTCTTTTTCTTAGACCCACTGACTCCAGTCAGTTCTGTGTGATAAGCCACTCATGTATTTTGTTTGCTTTGAGATGCAAGAGAGTAGCATAGGAAGAAACTTCCTGTTGTCCACCTCTCAGGCCAAGAAGGTCCTGCTCACAGGATGAGATCAAGAATGAGAGGGGACTGCAATCTCTCCCAACACGACAATAAGCACAAGCCAACAAGCCAGATTTGCCCTTCCAGCTTTCTGATCCTGAAGTCAATCAGTATCAGTGATACCAAAGAAACAGTCCATTTATTAAATATAAAAATCTAGTGCTCTTGAAGGGCCTTCCAATAACACTGATTATCATAAAACTCCATTTTTTCAGCAGCTTTCATAAAATACTCACATTTCTCAGCATAGGTAGAACCAACTGCTCAAATGAAACAAGGTCTACAACATACTGTCCGACACGATATTCACGTCTTGAAGTAGAAGAATCAGAACTGAATTTGAAAAAGAAATACACAATTCCTTCTAAGTAATGTCTTTAGTGAGAGTATACTGCAGTCTTTTCAAGTGGATTTAGGAGAAGTTATCCTAATAAGTCAAATCCCCTTAAATATTCCAAGAAAAGGAAAAAAACTCTGTAAATCATCCATTAAGTCATACTGAAGATAGCATACTTTCAGATAATAAATATACCATAAGCTACCTTCACAATAGTGTATACTCAAATTTAAACAGTGTACAGAAGGACAGTAGGATTTAAAAGACAGCAGGTATATTTACACTGACATCAAAATACATGCCTGCAGTTCGGATCTTTGAATTTGGTAATGTGACACTACAAACAGCTTCACAGCAGTTGCCCAAATCTCAGCATGGGCTGCAAAATCCTAAAACAGTCTTGGAAAAACTATTGTTTGTATGTGCTGCATCACACTAGGTGTATCTCCTTTATTAGCAGCACACAAAGTATTTAGTCAAACCAACTATGTCCGAATGAGGTGCTAATGTCACACTTGTACCTAGGCTATGTTTTGCACAAAGTGCAAAAAACTAAGTCTAGTGAATCAGGAGAGCTTGTGAGCCGCTCCGCACTTCAGAGGCCTCTCTTAGTGGGGGTCTGAAACCCTCTTTTTCTTAAAATTCACATGTAGGTTTTATGGGCCAGTCAGTGGCTCTTTGAAACAACATAATATGCAAATTCCCTCTTACTTTTCACCTCCGATTCCATAAGTTCGCTAGACAAAATAGAAAAATCTTCCTCCCTGTAATAAACTGCTTACTGTGTTTTAAAGAGACCTGGCCTCGCAATAAAAGGCTCAGCACTGCTTCCTATCTATTGTAAAACAGGCAGTAAGAAAGAACACCCTTCCCTAGCACATCATCAATATTTCACTATGCAATAGAGATGCTGTCTACATACACCTTACAGGTATCAGCAGGGACACAAGAACCAAAGAACCTGACCACGGAAGCTGTATGTGTGCTGGGAATCACCTTCTGGAGGAGCATTTAATATGCTGACAGACTGAAGCAGAAGCATAAAACAATAAGCCACTTACAGTTATTAAAATCTCAGTACCTGACTCTAGATAAAGGCCCTCGTTTTCCAGATAAAGTGACAACATCAAATCCAGTTCTCCTGCCACCTTCTCTAACTTCCTCCGTGTAAAATCCTTCAATGGGAATGCCTGAGGATTTTAGAGCTTGAGTGACTTTCTGGATCAAAGTAGTTTTTCCAACTCCTAAAAATAAAGACGAAAGAAAAAGCACACAGGATTAATCTTCTACACTAAAAGCTCATACTTAAACACCACAGTAATGATACAGTTCAGCACTGTATCATTAAAAGAGAACACTGATTACTTAAGTTTGATTTTTTTTTTTTTATGGTAGAAAAGGAAAGAACTGAAGAACCTTTTAAAATTCAGCCTGCACTGACACTCATGTTTTATTAACTTTTAAGAAGTATGTCTACAGTGAAGTCACAACAGAATGGTACAAATATCCCAGGCTACCAATGAACTTGTCAGTTTAGATAGTGCATGGGCAGGCCACAAAGCTTGGCCCAAGGCAGACAAATACACAAGAGCCATACTGTTACACCACTGATACCCAAGCTAGCTGGAAGACTGATGGATGGATCTCCCTTTCTAACACTGCTATTCACTATTTTTTAAGAACAGAGCTGAGCTCATCCCCCTTTTAGATCATAAGGTCAAAACTGACTGCTTTTACTAGGAGCCTAACTGGCACAAAGCACACACTACTTCTAGTGAAGTGATAGAAACTGGAAGCACTCAGCCCCTGAGATATCAGGTCCTACAGGGCAAAGAGTATTTCCAACAACAGAAACATGCTTCTTACGATAACAGAGGCAAGAGAGTTTTTGACTAGATATAGATTTTTTATCATGGGGACAGCCAAGTCCCATAACAGATGGACCAGAGAGGCTATGAAGTCTTCATATCCTTTGAGGTTTTCAAGACCTGACTGGATAAAGCCTTGAATAAGCTGGTCTAGCCTCATAGCTGACACTCCTTTACACCTCCTGAAATCCTTTCTCACATGAATTATCCTGTGGTCCTACAATCCACTTTCTTACCTTAAGACAGATCCTTAATATCCTCACCACTGAATGTCTCCTAGCACAGTTTGATGTACCCTCTACAAATGTGAATGTCATCCACGTTTCAGACATCCACTCGGTTCCCCAAAAGGACCTATTTCTTCTCCTTTCCCACTGTACAATTACATCCTTTGACAACCTCCTTTTAAACTCAACTTCAGTGCATCTCACAACATTTAGTGTTACCACTTCATTTTTAATCATTGCTGTAAAAAAGCAGAAGATAGAAAATATCCTACAAAACAAACCTTCACATTCCTGGAGACAAGGAATATAGACCAAACGTGAAGTGCCTAAAGCTGTCAGGAGAAGTCACTTCAACATGCAGATATCAAACTCCTTTAGATTTTAAGGAGATTTAGGAACTACTTTCTTAACAGTCAATATCAATCGCAAAATACTCTGTGGCTTCAGGGCCACGCGGTCAAACTATTAAGCACACTTTTTAAAATCGCAGCCAAAGGGATCCTGGCACTTGAACAATAATAAAATGACTAATGTGGCACCATCAGCATCTACCATCTTTCTGAGGCCCTGTCTCTATAAGCAAATTTATCTCATTTGGCTAAGTAAATTTGTTATCTCTAATGCAGTTACCTTCATTCAGTAGAGAGCCAAAAAAAAAAAAAAAAGCTACAACTATTGAAACAAAATTTGAGAAAACTTAAAGTTGCACATTTAGCTAATTGAAACAGCACATTCCACTTCAGTTAAATGAACAGAGGTAAGGCCTAAGGAGGCCTAACCTCTGTGTCTCCCAGAGGAGCTGCCTTTATTCAAGTAGATGGAAAGAGAGAAGGAAGTGGGTGGAATGTGTTGCTATCTCAGCCTGGGAGGAGCATTTTAAATGAATTCCAGACAAGACGGGCATCTGCAAAAGGTTCACAAAAAGGAGAATCAGGCTCACTGCTTTACTTCCAGACCACAGAAAAAAGCTTTGCCATCATAGTAACTGGTTTATTTCTTTATCAACCTTAGAAGTTCAACCCTCCTACTAGATTCCATTGTAGTTTCACAATAATCAGATTCCCCTACCATGATAAACTGCTCCACTGCTTCAATCAAGGCCTGCCCACCTGGGATACCAATTATTACCCTATAACCAAGCATTACCTAGATTGGAAGTGCTAAATCATTACAATTAAGTTACAGAAGAGATGAACGTTCAGAAATTATTAATGGCTGCAGTTTAACTGAAGCAGGATTCATTGTCCAGGTTTGTCTTATGAGTTTGTGTGTCCCAACGCTGAACTGCAGGGCAGAAACCAGGGACAAAGCAGCAGCATCTGGAAACATACATGATATGGGACTGGACAGAGAGCTAAAAGGGACTTTCATTAAAAACAAATTAATGAATGCAGCAACTCTGATATCAACACGCCCGGGGAGAGAAGCTGCTATAGGGCCTGGACGCCGGCAGCCGGGGCTACTTCGCAGGCGGCCTCCGGGCCCGACTGCAGCAGGAGGCGCTCCCAAGGCTCTGACACAGCCTGACCAGTCCCCCGACACAGCCTGAGCCAGTCCCAGGGCCCGCCAGCAGGTGCCTTCCCCTAGCTCTAAGCACTGCGCAGCCCCCGCCCGGCGCAAGGCGGCTGGCCTAGCCAGGCTAGGCCGCGCCTCCCTTTACCCCACTCCCCAGGCTTCTCCTGCCTCCGTTACCTGGGGGTCCTGTGAGAAAAACGTGCTTGGACATGATGGGGGCCGCAGATCGCGATCCGCCCCCTCCCCCACCCAGCGCGGCCCAGCTGCTGGGAGCGCCGCGTTGCACCAACCCCTGGCTCCGCCCCCGCCACTGCCTCCGCCTTACGGCGACGGAGGGTTGCGGGCTGTTGTAGGGTCTTTCATAGGCACCTGCAGTAAAGCACCACTGAACTCCGATGCCGCTTCCGCCTCCGCTCTTCCCGTAGCGGCGTCTGGGGAGGTGCTCGCCCCAGGGCCCTGTCCTAGCGGTGCCTGACGTGGCTGGCGGCTCTTGCACCGCAGCGGCCGACGCGCGATGTTGTTAATCGGCCGATCTGGAACAGCGGCGCCCAGGGAGGGCTTGGTGCGAAGGCCCCAGCAGTTGCTGAGGGGAGCCCAGCTTCCCCCGTGAAAACCTTCGGGTGGGGGTTACTCCAAAGCTGCTCCGGGCAGGCCGGTGTCTGATGGCGGGCCGGGGTCGTCCCGGCTCGGGGCCGGGAGCCTCTGCGGCCTCAGGGCCGAGGGACAACGGGACTTTACCCCCCTGTGGTGGCCTCGGAGGCGCGGCCCGCGGTTGGGCCGCTCGCTGCTGTAGCATTTCCCAGAAGACAGACATAATTTAAGGTTAGAAGAGAGGTGGGAAAAACAATTAATTTCCTAAATGTGGGTCAGTATTTTCTTTATCCAGTCAGCTCGACCTTTTTAATTTCTGACTATGTTAAGAAAGGTCTGCAGAGCTTTTTACCTCTTTCAGTAAATGTGTTCCAGGGTGCAGCAAGCCAGTCAACTAAAAGATGAATGGATTGTCTGATACCTTGATGCAGACAATGTAACTAGGGGGTTAATGTACAATTAGGGGATTGTTACAAAGCTGAGCAAATTGGGTCACAAATGAAAAGGTTTGGCAGGTTTAACAAAGACGCTGACAGACATCTGTCTGCATCCCAAAATGCCATGTGCAGGTGGCCTCCTTGTTTAGATTTGCATGATGCAGAGCTCTGTGACAGCTGGGAAAAGGACTGTGTGGAGGGCTGTGGTGCACAGGCAGAACTCTGGATGAGACGCTGCCCTGCTACTAAGGCATCCTGATCCCTGTCTGGCCATAAGCACGAAAATAATTACCCAGAAATACGGAGCTATGAAAGGGATACATCCTGGTTGTTGCACACTTCAGCTAGAATGTATTTTTTCAGTTTCAGCACATCTTTTTTCTGGCTTTCCTTTTCAGTAATTTCCCAAGGATTTAGAGGCTATTTATCATTTTCACAAGGATAATGAGTATCCTTTTCAGACGGATGAAACATGTAAATCAGCAGGTAGAATGTACATCACAATAGGCAGGCATTTTCATAAATTGAACAAAATATTTTTGATGTACACATCACATATGACCACTCTCCATTGTATTGTTTTATATTCTTGGCGGGATGAAGAACAACCATGTATTTAGTGATTCTTTATCTTTAAATATGCAATAATTTCAGGTCAGCTAGAAACAGGGTCTGTGTAGATTGGTGGATCATCTTAAAGTGTGAAGGATGCAATCAGTGATTTAATTACATAATAAGAGTACCTTGTACTGTTGCACTTCTGGCTTCTGAGAAATGCAGAAGTCTCAGACTCCGGTTAAGAGTCATTGCTCGTGAGGTAGAAATTAGCCTCACCACATTCAGAAGGAGAAATTGCAACAGAGATGTTAAGAGGTGGGGTTAATAAATTATGTATTCAGCCCCCCGGATGACATGCAGAACCAGAGCTGATGCCTAGGATCTCAAGACAGCATGGAGGGAAAGGAAGACATCTCACAGAGATCATCAGAACTAGCATAGCTTGACAGTAGGAAACGTAGGACTGATAGTCAGAAACATTCCCTACCCCTAAATCTGGTGCAATGTTTCATGATGGTAGGCAAGTATTTCTCTTTAGCTGGGTTTTATAAACATAACTTTTTACAGCTGCTCAATAATTTCAGGTGAAGCACTTTTGCTTTATGTAATTGGGCTACCATTTAGTCGGGTAGTAGGCAATATGTCCTTTTCAACTTCAGCCTCAAGAGAGTTGAAATACATATTTTCTATTTGCCAGGAGTATCCTTATAACCAAATTCACAGGCTGAGGTATGGCACAACCACAAATTCAAGCCAATTGGGCAAGACAGAGCACAGTTAAGGTGTAAATGTAGAGGAGGGGAGATCTGGTGTCAGCTGCTGTCAGCAGCATTGTACAATCGCTGGCTATATTACATATTTTACATATTACATATATTTTGTATTGCATATATGTCTATATGTAATATACACTAACATATGTATATACGTAATATATTACAAATTTGGGGAGTCATCAGAAGCAAAATTTTAAGTGTTACAGACAGACCAGGGACTGTTAGTATCATAGTTTAGAACATGTGTGCCTTTCTTTGGCCTAACAACTTCCCTGGATCTTGCCAGAGAGCATTTCAGATGGGAGATCATAACTTAGCATTTTTGTTTGCCCTTCTGCACATACTGCTTTCACTGATGATGACAATTAGTTAATTTTTCTTTCTCTTAAACATAATTACTTTTATTCCTAATTTCTCATGAGTGGTGTGGAGTATGTCTCATGCTTAGATATTTAATTAAACAAGACCTGTCAACCCTGGCATGCCTTTTGGGGGGTAGGAGAATACAGAGGTAACAGAGACAACTTCCCATGTCATCTAAAATGAAAACTGCATTTTCATGGTTTATGTTCCAGTACTTTGTTTTGTGGGTTTTTTTCAGGAGCAATGAAATTGTGATGTTAACTTACGGCTTTCTGCGGGTGTTTGTCAGACGTCTTTCAAGAAAGAACCACAAAGAACTGCATATTTACTAGACTTTTAACACAAGAACAACACTTTATAACTGGCTACTTCACCCTTGCCCTGAACTTCGTGTGCAGAGTTTACTGTGATTGATTTTACAGG
Source organism: Megaceryle torquata (assembly GCA_024611175.1). NCBI lineage: Eukaryota > Metazoa > Chordata > Aves > Coraciiformes > Cerylidae > Megaceryle > Megaceryle torquata. Next base: position 22,251 of record JANIJG010025297.1, read on the forward strand.
TAGGTTTTCTATATAATACTGAACTATTTTCAGTCTATTGGCTGGTTGCCCAGGCAGGCCACATAAAGAGACCTGGACAATGTTTTTTTTGTTTGCATGTTCTGTGTAGGTTGAAGTAACTTAAATGCACTAAAACCAGGAAGTAGTTACACCAGTTGTGCTTTTGCAGAGTTTTGCTGAGAAGAGGACCTTATGTTTGCTAAATCAATTGGATGTTTTATGTATATTTTGTAAAAGATTTACTATAAGTTTGTTCCTTTGATATATTTATTCTATAATCTGGTGACTGCAGAGAATACACAGGTTGTTTGAGAAGCACGAGCTGCAACATGCGAGCTGTCTTCTCTGTAGCTGTCTGCTATAATCAGTTTTCTTTGGAGTCAGAGTGTGTGCTCTCCTATTTGTGGGATTTTTGCATTTATGGCTGGGGTTGGTTAGCTGAAATAAGTAGAAACAGCACATACCTGAGGAGTGTAGATAAAAGAAAATGGACAACATGGGGGCTAACTCCTTTTTGGTTGAGGGGACAAAACCCCAGCTTTTCCTTTTCCATTATGAGTAGTTTAATCAGTAGTAATTTATTCCTAAAAGGTTGCCAGCTCAAAATATTTTCCTGTCCAGCTAACTAGATTCTGGTTTTAATAGTGAGGGTTAGTTAAATTCAACTCATAATGAATTGAACTGAATGGTTGGGCAAGGACATGATGGAAGTATTTAAAAAAAAAAAAAAAAGTCTGGAATCTGGAAAAAAATCCCCTCTGGAGTACCAGGGGCAGGTTGTGATTATGAGTGACCTGTGGAGACCTTGGAAGGAGCTGCCAATCATTGTTACAAATTGTAAGCTAAGCCTGAGGAAGCCTGCATTTATTGCTGGATGTTCACTGAAAAAAAAAAAAAAACAACCCAAGAAACACCCTTGGATAGAGTCCTAGACCTTTATGTTGAATGGGGTAAAATTAATTAACTGCAAGTTTCCAGACCAGTGGCTAAGAAAAGAGGTAATTTATGATATTTATGGTATTCCCTGGAGTAGAAGCTGAAAGGAATTAGAGTGTAATCTACCATCTCTGACCTGCACCCTCAATTGGGCAGCAGTTTACATTTCAGCACTTTGCTTCAAGGAAGGCTCAGTACATTGTTACAGTTGTAGCCCTTGGTTTATCTGGTGTTAGGTTTGAGGGGTTTTTTTTACCCTCTTGGGAGAGAGAATGGTTAGGTTGAAACCCATTTCTTGCTTTCCAACAGACCTTGTCTTTTTGATTCATGGTACCTCAAGTCTGTACACCATTTTGCTTATGTCAGGATAGGGAAGTACACATTTTTTTAGAGATTTAATTTTAGGGAATTCCTTCTTTTGACCTTGTTCTCACTTGTGGAGAATGCTCCTGCTCACAGATAGTGGGCCTAGCTGTATATCACTGGCCATCTAATGATATTAGTGATGGTATTTCTGACTTGACTTTGGTTTGTCTGTGGAGAAATCATGGTGTCAACAGGTGTCTGATAATAAGCATTGAGTATCTACAGCCTGCCAGTCTTTAATCTTAAACTTTCCAGAGAGATAAGCCATTAGCATCTTGCAGAGCTTCCTCTAGATGAAAACTGCAGTATTCCCTCTAGAAGTGATACAGCTGTTGTGTATGGTTCATGCAGTAGAAGTCCTTTATGTTCCATCAATAGTTGTGTTCTCCATAACAAAAGGAAATCCTGAAAATAGAGACATAAGAAATAAATAATATCAAATATTATAAATACCCTCTATATGGAAGTTGGAGAACATTTGTGAAATTTATCATTGTAAACAGAGACCAACCAACCTTCATAGAATGTAGTTCTCTGTCTGAGGGGGGGAAAAAAAAAATCTATTCAGTTGCTATATATTTTTTTAAACATACTTGTCTGGATATAAGAGGAAGACCTTTTAATGGTCTGAGGGGAATTATGCAGCATAAACAGACTCCTTGTTAGGGAGGAGAGAAGCCACGTAGAGCTCAACCCATAGCATAAATCCATAGGAGACCAGGTTTCATTGTTTGCATTCTTGATGAAACAGCTTGCTTCTTTGCTCTTTTCAGTAATCTCCCACCTCCTACTTCTTCAAAAAGAAAATAGTCTCCTTGAAACAGCATGACATTTTGTATGGCATTCTTATATTTTTAGTAGAAATAACAAGAAGCATTTCACTCTGAAAAAAAAATCGAGCTTGGTTTGTTATGGAATGATAAAAATAAATTTACTGTTAATCTGTTATTTTGACATAGATACCTGCAAATTTCAAATTTCAGCTGAATTCTGCTGTCTGTTAGATTTCAGTGGAATAATCTGCAATTGAAAAGCTTAACTGCAACAGAGAATAAATGTGATCATATTGCTAAATTTTTCAATTGCTGGTTTTTAAGGTGTAACAATTTTGTCGAGAAAATGTCATTCTTGTGACTGTTGGTTTACATAGGAAGGAACATAAGTGAATTTCTGTACTACTTTGAGTGACAGTTGGCAGAGTGCTTGGAATAGGCTGCTATATTGGAACAAGTGCATCAGGCAGTAATTCCTGTAAAACAGTTCAGTCAGGGAAACCATAGGATGAAGTGAATACAAAAATCCCAGGAAAATGAAACAGATTATGTCCCACTGGGGCCTAATCTCCTTAAAGGCTGTTAAAAAAAAAAAAAAAAAACAAAACCAAACAAACAAACAAAACCACAAAAAAAGCCCCCAAACACCCTGGGAGCAAATATTTAAGAGAATACAAAGAAAAGGTAAGCCAGTCTGACAAGCGATAGATAGGTATGTATGTATTTATAAGAATGTAGTTTTCAGATTTGTTTTCCTCACAGATGCTCCTATTTTGATTAACAGCTTTTATGTATAAAGGATGCAGTAGTAAGCCCTGCAGTATACTGGTGGACAAGTGTAAAGGTGTTCCAAGAAGGCCTTCATGTCTCTTTGGCATCCACACAGAAGAGGGCAAATACGGAATGATCATGTAGGTTGTTAGGAGTTGCTGAACCTGGTTGATTGAGAGGCGAAAGGCTGTTCCTGCTCTGTGTTGCCCTGTTCAACCAGTAGTGAGACTGAGCACATATTCCTCATAGACACACACCTACATGCAGTGTATGTATATGCACACACAAATGATTGGCCATGCAGAGCAACACCAACAGAAAGCACAGCATAAACAGTGCTGATAGATTCATCCTTTTCCCTGCTCTGGCTGATCAGGGTGAAAGCCCTTTAAAATAAAATATGCAAACTAAACACACATACATACAATATGTATGGCCTTAGACAATCTAACCAGTATCTGGGTCCTGGATTTTCCACTCTCCCCAGTTGCTGGCAGCTGGATGTACAAGCCCCTGAAGCTTGCAGCCCCACTCCAGTTGCTCAGGCCATCTCGTATGCACATACGCATGCAGGCACGGACAGGGACACTCTGGATCCTCCAGGAACTGGTTGTACACATTCAATCCAGCCAGTAGCCAGCCCCAGATCCCTTTTTGTCCAGGTGCCTTGTGCACAGACATGTAAATGCAAATGAGTCTGTCAGTTGACCTACAGATTTCACTGTCTCTCCAGGAGCTGGCTTGGACTACCAGATTCCTCCAGTAGTCAATTTTCAGACCCTTTAGTCTTTCCAGTATCTGACCCAGACTTGTGGTTGCTTTGTTAGCTGGTTCCCAAGCTTCTTTATCCTATTTGCATGGTAATCCAGCTTCAGTTAATGATCACATACTGACAAGTGCACCCACAAAATATGACCACACTCTGGTCTCTGTGGTTGCTGTCACCCATTGCTGGCAATTAGACCTCCATATGCTCCAATGTCTCCTATTGTTGGCACCTCACACACAGTGGCCCTTAAGATTCATGGTAACCTCTCCAGTTGCTGGCACTGAGACCCCTCACTCCCTTCAGTCTCTACTATTACTCCTATGAGCTGTGGTCTGACTACAGTTGCTGGCGCTTGGACCTTAGACATACAGAGGCACACAGAATAGACGGTCCCCTCACTCAAGAAAATACTTTAAAATGGAGCTTAGTAAGAAGATGGGACAGACTGTGCTGATCAGGTGCAGTGCATGGACAGATAAGAATGATGACCAGCAACATGTTTACATAGAACTGGCCTCTTTTATCCCTCTATTTTTCCATGCTTGTTCCTCCACAAACCACCTTGATCCCTCCTTTTCCACACCTTTGGTTCATCTCCTGAACATCCCATAAGTCTGGTACCATCCCAAAATGCTCTTCCCTTACATTCCATACCTCTGTAGGCAGTATCCTCCCTCAGTCTGTAAGGTGCTCTGGAGAGGTTTACCGTTGACTCATCTTGAGGGGCTCCTCAACGTGGCTGTGGGTTGATCCCCCTACTATGATGGCTATGGAGAAGCAGAGGCAGGTACCTCTGATGAGGTTATCTGGGCTCCCCTGCCAGCCACCATGCCTCTGTGCTCCTTTGTGTGTGTGGAGACAAGCCTTTAATCAGAAATGAACAGATGAGGTGAGCAGACAAGTTTTTCTTCTGCCCTCACAGAGAGTATCGGGAGGTGATTCAGTCTATCCCTCCTCTTGCTGGTTATTTCTTCAGTGTTTCATAAATGGATCCAATGTCCTGCCCCACTGGCTGCATTTGCAAGCAGTACAGTTTTTCACTGCTTGTCATTGAGGTTTGGTTGCAAAACTATATCAAGCCTGGTTTGCTTTGACTCTGCATATTTACAATGAATTGCAGTGTTTTCCCTCACATCTGACATTTTATGGCTAGCCACTAGATGTTGTGGAGTTCTTCTGTAAGTCTTGCCATTCAGCAAGCAGTTAGTTTTCTTCTATCCTAAATAATTTACCATCATCAGCAAGCCTTGTCACTTCCCTGTCCACTCTTCTCTATATAATTTGTGATGAAGTTGAATAAAATAGCCCCTGGTGTAGATCCAAATGGATATCCTGTGATGGACTTCATTGTGAAAAATGCCCATTTACCCTGACATTTTCTTTCTTGTATTTGATGCAATTATTTATCCATAATAAGATTATTCCATGGCAGTTTGGTTTTGGAAACCCAAATGGACTTTGTCATTCATATTATCTATTTTCATATGCTTCAACAAAATCTAGGAGATCTGTGGAGCATGACTGGTTTCTTGCCAGGACCAGGCACCACATTCTTCTAGTAAGTCTCCAGACATGGGTATGTCAATGGGTTGATTCTTGCTGTCAATGAGGAAAAGCAAATTATATACTTGTCCTCTCAGCTTCAAGAATGTAACTTCTCAGACACTTAGTGTCCCATTCGTTTTGGTTTTGTGGGGGGTTTTGTTTGTTTGTTTTTGATTTGGTTTTGTTGTTGTTTAATTAGTTGTTAGTTTCAAAAATTATTAAATCTGAAGAAATGGAGAGAGAACATACCTACAAAGTCTGATTTACATAAAACAAGAAGTTTCCCCTTTTTTTCAGCCTTACTCATATGTGATCACTTGAAATTATTTCAGTTAGATTTTATTATCCAGTAAGACAGTAATCAGCATAAATGAAGTTGAAAGAAGGATCCATAAATTGTTTTCTTGTTGTTTTGTATAATTGGTTTGGGTTAAAGCTTTTGTTCATACAAGGTCAGCAGAGACCATTATGCACATCTACATGTATCTCTGCTACACCAGATGCCATGAATTATTACACACTTATTCTGTGTGAAGCCTAACACATTATGGTTGTTTGAGGGTTTATCTTCCAGAAAGCTATTAAGTAGGATGCTGAGGAATCTACCAACACATTTCAATAATTACCTTAATTTAAAATTTGCCTTTTTCTTCCTGGTCAGACTTTTTCTAGCTTTGGTCTTAACCAGTGAATCTTGTTATGTCTTTGACTGTTTAATTAAAGAAACTGGATGCTCTTCAACTAATCTGATACTGTGTGGTTACATTTGTGTCAATATCAAAGAAATGCCTGTAACTTTCTCTTGTTACATCTTCCCCCTCACCCTAGTTGTTAGTTTAAGGGAGATCTTGTACCACTGCTCCTGTTATAAGAACAAACACAATTTCCCAAGAAAATTCAAGTGACTGGTAGTTACTTTTCTATTTCTTCGTCTTCTACCAAGAAAAGAACAAAGGAAAGAAATCCTGCCTGCTAAATAAATTCCTCTTAGTGCCGCCTTCGTTTTACCCAACCACAATGAGGAAAGTCACAGAGACTAAACAAACAGTCTATCCTGTGCTAAAATCTATACAAACTCTGGCATGACTGTCAGTCATTTCTTGCCTGATGTGAAAAACAAAATCCTATTTCAGCATTAGCAGTTAATGGTATTGAAATTGCTGAATACCCAATTCAGCTCAATATTACTGCAGAAAAAAAAACCCCAGCATAATTTGAGCAATCAGATGGATGAAATTCATTTTTTTTTTAAATGCTAAAACCATCTTCATGGTTACCATTTGCTTTAGTTACTATTTTTTATCATGTGTTTTCTAGCTTAGCTGCATTTGTCATGTTACTGGTAATGTAGTTATGTTTAATTTTTCCCATAAACCCTTGTAGAGGGCTGTGTATAATTCTGTTTCTGTCATTACAAATTCTGATTCATCAGTTTAGATTGTTGTTCTGAAGTCTTGGTTGCTAGGAACAGTGGTTTGCATCCTTGCCAGGAATTGAGGATTTGTTTTCTTCCCAGAAGAAAAGCTTGTTATTTACTTGTTCGTAATACATGCTTTGTCTGCATGACTGATATTTGGATCCATCTGTAGTTTAGGTGTTTTTCAAGTAAAAATCCTTTATGAGTGAAGCCAGTGGATCAACACCAAGTGAGTAGAAATATCATAGCAAGGCAATATAATCAACAATCAAAATTTAATAAAGAATGGATCCCTACCTTATGAACTTGAATAGAGACTGGCCATCATCCTGCAGACACTTAGGTTTGTATTCAGTCTTGCCACTGTGAATTATCATAGTAGGTTCATGGACCAGCCCTATCATGACCTGTTCCTACGGTTGGTGGAAGGTTCCTTCTTTCCAGTTTCATTTGAGATACCTACTTTTGCACTAGGAAACTTTCCCCCATTTAGTATTATTCCTTTTCCATAGGAGGAAAAATAAAAAACTGTGTTAACCTAGAATTAAGTTGTTGGAAAGTACACTTTGGAAAGTAACATCTAAAGATCACCTGAGCGATCTGATGTCAAAAGGAGAGCTGCTGCTCTGACTTGTTAAGCTAATGGAAGGTGTTGTGACGAAAGTCCTTTTTTAATTAGGGAAAACATGAAAGGAAGAAAACATAGGGACATGGGAATAATGTTGTGAGGAAAGACTAGCAGGAATGGTTCTTTCTGAGTTCTTGTCCTGAGTTCCTAAACTCAGGCCAGGGCCTTTATAGGTAGGTAGGTTGGTTGGTTGGAAGGATATAGACCTGGGTTGCTTGGACCCAAGGCCAAAAAATCTTTGTTGTGGCTTTGCTTCCCCCTTGTTGAGTGAAAGAGGAATACTTTCCCCTCTTGGAAACTTGAGTTAAAAGGGTTCAGACTGGGTTTGGGCTTTTTGCCTCCTGCTTATTCTACCATGAAGTTGGTTGTCCTGTGATAAAGTGAGGAGTGCGCTGTCAGGGCCCTTGCCTCAGCCCATAATCATTCCCTCGCTGCACCCTGACAAATGTAAATTTACCCCAGCCTTAGTTACAATATTGTGGTCAATACCATTTTTATGTTATCTTTCCAACCCCTACCATTCTATGATTCTTCTGTTGCAGGAGTACTGAGTTTGCTACTGTTATCTTGATTGGCAGTTCATTTCCACCTTTATGGGAAAAAACAATTTATGTAAGTAAGGATAATGGGACTAAGTCAGAAACAAATTAAAGAGGGTAGTTTGACCTAGTGAGAATTATCCTCATGTATTTGAAGTAGAAATGTTATTCTAAAAATGCTTTTTTGTTCATGTTATTTGATTTAAACTTATTCTTGTTTTACACTGAGTACAATTAAAAATCCAGTGATTACCATATATTATATGTAACATAATTATTTAAAACTTTGGAAATAGCTCTGTCAGGCTCAGCTGGCTGGTTGCTAATGTTTTAGAGAGCAGTCTGTGTGAGTACACATATGAGAGAATCTAAGTGAGAGCCAGAAGGTCCAATGGAAATTTAAAAGCAAGAGTTCAATGACTAATACATGATACATTTTGGAAGTTTCTCTGTTAATCTCAGTGTACTAGCCAGAACATGATTTTGATTATTTATGTTCTGTTACTTTCAAATTCCCTGCTAAGTTTTGTATTTGACTGTTGTAGCACTTGGCACTGCCTGTCCTAATCCATTTGGGTTGTGATTCGCATAGCACGACATTTTCCTCCAGAGGTGTAAACAGCATTTCACTGTGTAAGTTGGCAGAAGGGAGGACAGTTATTCCCATGGTATGCATACAGCCCATAAATGAATCCTTCTGGATGAAAGATGCTCCGTAAGTGTAAGATCATTATCAGGACTGTTATGAAAACCTGAGTGCTGCTTGGAGAGTCTTAAATGTACTTCTGACACTGTTCCCTTGATGCTAGTGCTAGTTCTTCAGTGCTTTTCCTGCTCTTCTTTAATCCTAATGTTATGGGGTTTTATTTAAAGTGAATAAACCCTAAATCAGCTAACTATTATTCAGTACAAGCTGGTCCCAGAGCCTTTCCAGTGGGTGCTATTAGCTGTTATAAAACCTGTAACAGTTAAAGCTGCATGCAAAGAATACACCACCACTTAAAGGACTTCTTAAGTTTCGCATATAAGTCCTCAAGGGAAGAGATCAGGTTCATTGCCACCTGAAGAACCTGAACACACATAAGTCTATGGGACCTGATGAGATCTATCCCAGAGACCTGAGGGAATTGGCTGATGTAGTTGCTAAGCCACTCTCCAGGATATTTTAAAATGTCATCACAGTCACGTGAAGATCCTGGTGACTGAAAAAAGGGAAACTTTGCACCTATTTTTAAAAAAAGGGTAGAAAGGAGGAACCTGGGAACTGTCAGCCTCACCTCTGTGCCTGGGAAGATCATGGAACAGGCCCATCTAGAAGCTATGCTAAGGCATGTGGATGACACGAAGGTGATTCAAGACAGCCAGCATAGTTTTACCAAGGGCAAGTCCTGCTCGACCAACCTAGTGGCCTTCTATGATGGAGTGACTAAATCAGTGGACAAGAGAGGAGCTACAGACATCATCTATCTGGACTTCTATAAAGCCTTTGACTTAGTCCCCAACAACATCCTTCTCTCTAAGCTAGGGAGACATAGATTTGATGGGCGGAATGTTTGGTGGATAAGGATTTAGTTGGATCATTGTATTCAGAAAGTAGTGGTCAATGGCTCGATGTCCAGATGGAGATCGGTGATGAGTCGTGTCCCTCAGGGGTCCATACTGCAACCCGTGCTGTTTAATATCTTCATCAATGATATAGACAGTGGGATCAAGTGCACCCTCAGTAAGATTGCAGATGACACCAAGCTGTGTGGTGGTGTTGACATGCTGGGAGGAAGCAATGCCATCCAGCGGGAGCTGGACAAGCTTGAGAAGTAGGCCCATGTGAACCTCACAAGGTTCAACAAAGCCAAGTGCAGAATCCTGCACCTGTGTCAGGACAAAGGCTGGAGAATGATATGATTTGAGAGCAGCCCTGGAGAGGACTTGGGGATACCGGTGGATGCAAAGCTGGACATGAGCCAACAATATGCTCTTGCAGCCCAGAAGAGCCCAAGTTCTCTTGAAGCCAGAACCCCATATCATGGGATGCTTCAGAAGAAGCATGGCCAGCAGGTCCAGGGAAGTGATTCTGCCCCTCTTCTTTGCTCTGGTGAGATTCCACCTGGAGTACTGTGCCCAGCTCTGGAGTCCTCAGCAGAAGGAACCTGTTGGAGTAGGCCCAGAGGAGGGCCACAAAAATGATCAGAGGGCTGGAGCACCTCTCCTATGAGGACAGGCTGAGAGAGTTGGGGTTGTTCAGCCTGGAGAAGTCTCTGGAGAGACATTAGTGTGGCCTTCCAGTACTCAAAGTGGGCCTATGAGAAAGATAAGGACAACATTTTTCACAGGGCCTGCTGTGATAGGACAGGGGTAATGTTTTTGAGCTAAAAGAGGGTAGATTTAGATTAGATATAAAGAATAAATTTTTTACAATGAGGGTGATGAATCGCTGGAACAAGTTGCCCAGAGAGGTGGTAGATTTTCCCCATCCCTGGAAACATTCGAAGTCAGGTTGGACAAGGTTCTGTGCAACCCAATTTAGTGAAAGATGTCCCTGCTTACTGCAGAGGGTTTGGGTTAGATGACATTTAAAGGTTCCTTCCAACCCAAACCATTCTATGATTCTATGGTATTTAGGCATCATGCCTCATGAGCAGTGATATTAAATGTCCTCTGACCATACCAGTCACTGATGTCTCAACTTATAATTAACAGTAAGTCAGGTTCTGGAATATAGCTAAGTGTTGTGGGAAGCACCAGTACTGCACAGACACACACATACATATATATCCTCCATGTTGTCCTTCTACTGACTTACTGTGTTGTCTCTTGACTCCTATTGCTATCTTGTGCATTTCTTTTTTTTTTATTGCTGTTTTTTGTTGCTTCCTACCTCATAAATAAATAGAGCTGCTGGAAACCCATTCCTTCCTGGCAACTGGAATCAAAACAGAAGACAGGCTTCACCTCAGACTCAAGCTGCCCTCCTCAAGGGCTGTAAACTGTTGAGTGACTGCAGTTATGTGTCATCAGTGTGACAGACAGCAGGCTTACTGCTGCCCCTGGTCCTTGTTAGTCTGAGCTCCTGCCTCCTCCAAATATTCTGATACACTTGCTGACCTTGGAAGGGAAGGGGCTCTGTAGACCAGAAGTGGTCTCACCTTCTCACCGCTTCTCACCTGCACAGGCTCAGATCTGGTAGTTTCATCAAGACCCCACTCATATCAATAAATTAAATGGTCTTCAGGTCCATTCCTGTTACATCATCCATGATTTCTGCTTCTACTGTTTTCTTCCAAAGTTCTGATCAGAACTCTAGCTGGAGGCAAAACCTGATGGTTGGAAAATTGTGGATATTTTGGGCTTAGCACTGTGTGTTCTTTCTGTTTTTCTTTCAAGTGTTATTCATTATACAATCCTTTGTACTTCACAGTTCTTTTCTTTGAAGTCCTATACACGATTTACACAGATTAATGTAATTGGTCTGAGCCTGCTCAGGTGGAACAGGTAGAAAGTTGATACTACAGTTGTACAGATAGTAACAGAATAGCATAGTCACACAGACTGGGACACGAACTGGCTTTTAACTGTTGGACTAATAGCAGTGTCTCTGTGATCTCTTAGGAAAGAACTTGGCTGCTACCTTTATCTTGTGTCATCTCCATTTCAAATAGCAAAATTTAGTGTCTTCGATGGTCTTGTGGAGTTTTGTTGTAATTGTCATGGTTCTCAGTTTTCTCTGTTGTTAAGTTCTTAAGTAGGCTGCTTCTATTATGTATTTCATAACCCAAGAAGGGATTGCGTGTCCAAAAGCTCATTCAAGTTTTAAAAAAGCTGTGCCTGTCAGCCTAATAATAGACATTACATTGAATTACAAGCTTTGTGTTGTCCATAGCTGTAGGATACTTTACGTATTCTGTGTTCCTTGAATGCTGAACAGGGAGTTTGAAACTGGGCCATAAAGTTTTTATTAAATGCACAATGATGAAAGACATATTAGTAGCCAGAATCTAGCAGCTGGTTTTAAGTTTCAGACTTAAGTTTTGTTGTGAGGACAAGGTAGGGCATTTTTTCTGGAGATAAAGTGAACATCTTTTTATCCAGTCTAGTCTCGAGTTACAGTAATTTTGGACCTTTCACAAGTAGTAAAGTCAGGGAAAAAAAAAAAAAGAAAACCAAAATATAAATAGTGTTCTTGTTCCTGCAGACTGTAAGCTGGTGATGGATGAACCTTCAGGCATTTAAAAATCAGTCCAAATGAGCATCCAACACTTCAGATTGTTATCAGATACATATATGAACCGCTCAAATCTAGGGAGGTGTCTTACCACGGTTTACCATCCTTTGCTGTTAAACTGAAATAGTGTGAGGACGACATTCTTCATTACATCTCACCATTTTTTGTATCAGAATAGAAATGGGGAGTAAACAACCTGAACTTCGGGAGGTTTCTTTAACACGTCGGACTGCATTTTAGTTTAGAGAGACTAAGAAAAGATAGGGATTTCCTGTTTATTCAAGTTATTTGGTCCTTTCCCACTGAATACATCAGCTTGGACAAAACCCCAGCATTTAAATACTGTACTATATTCATATGTGCATTTATATATGTGCTTCTGTCAAATATACATTATTTATACACATATCTATGTTATAAAAGAATTCTCAAAGACACAATAACAAGTATTTCCAGTATAGTCATTATTTCCACTTGTTCATAAAGATCATAAAAATGTTAACATTACAAACATTTTGCAGTTATTTGCAGAACACAAATAATTTCTTCTCACTTCAGTGTGTCATTCACATTGGAACATAACATTCTATTTTTAAGTTAACTAGTTCCATTTAATTCTGAGTCCTTTAAAATGTAGCTTAAACAATGACCACCATCTTACAAAAACACACAAGAAGAAAATAACATCTGCTGCGCTATGTTGGCAAACATTAGGGCTAATGAAGGGTTGTCAATATCAAAACAGATGTCTGTTTACAGCTAAAAGAATATTCTCTAACAGTTTAAGTAAATTCTTAAATTAATTTAACTCTTGTTTGCAGTGTGCGACTCAAATTCTTTTGCTGTGATGATGATGATGGAAATGTTGGTAGATTGAAAGGTTTCTGTTTCCCTTAAAAGTCTGACTTAAATGTGACATGTTGTCTTGTGGAATCTGTAAGGACAGTTTGGTCTGATGACAATTATCTTGTCAACAGGAGAAAACTTTCATAATTTGCTGAATATAATCATCCACTTAGGAATATTACAGTTCAGAATGCTGGAGGGTTTTGCTGAAGTGGAAAATGAATGTTTAAGGAAAAGAACACAAGGAATCATATCTTACAATCAACTGTAATATGGAAACAACTTCAATGCTCTTCACTCCATACATCATATTCACAGTAATCCTCAGCCTATAGATCTTGCATCCTCTTACCTCTACCCCACCTTCTAGTGTTAGCAATGTAGGTCCTGATCCTCAAAACTGAACAAGCTTCATGGAAGGCCCACAGGCCTGTCCATAGACCACTCTTCCATTTATCTTTCCTCACTGAAAAGGCGTTAAATTCAGTTCCTTCTCCCTCTTGGAATAAGATGTTCTTTTAAACTTTTCTTGGTTATCCAGGTCAGTATTAGGAAAGTTAATTTTCTAATGAAGAGAATTTTTTTAGAACTGAGACATTCTGTGTACAGAGTCTGTAGTCTGCAGGTCAGGACTGAGCCAGCAATGCAGATACTAGATGATTTCCTTGAATTTATAGTATTTTTAAACCTTGTGACAGTGTCTCTAGCCTGTCAAGTTTCATAGCTGCATGTCCACTTTAATGTATATCTGTGCATTAGACAATATATTTTGACCACATTTTTTTCATAATGGTGACGTTAATACTTGAATAACCTCATCATGATGCACATTCTCTTTCCTCTGTCACTTTTTCTCCAAAGCAGACAGCATTTAGGAAGATTAATTGATTTTTGAGAATAAGTCAGCAAATTACATATTGTGTTATGGTGTGTCAGGAATTCACAGCAGCATATAAATTGGACTGAATCCAGCAAAGATCACAGAATGGTGAACAATGCTGATTATTTAATTTAGATTTATGGACATCAAGAGGAATTAGAAGAAAATCTGTTGGTATTACTGAGGCTTTGGCTGTTTTGTCAGGATAGTCTCTAAGTATTGCACATACTTAAATGTGTAAAAAATAGTGCACAAGCTCAATGCCATTTAATGTAAACACTGTAAAAACTTACTGGATTGCTGTATTTTCCTTACTGGAAAGTGTGAGCTTTAATTTTGTAGCTGAAGTTTTAGATAGATCTTTTTGTTGTAGGTATTGATATAAAGAATTCTCAGTAAGATGCAAATGCAAATACCCAAACACATGCAATAAAAGCCCTGTGAGGAAGTTTTTCCAAATGTTTTTTAGTCTCCACAGAGTAGCTTTTCCTGAACTACTTAGCACTTCAAAACTATGGTTTGGGGTTTTTTAATGCTCTGATCTTAGTCTCTAGCAAGTGTGATGCACTGATTATCTTGTAGAAGCCACTGAACTCTGTCTTCTTACTCCTTTGATGCTGCTTCTGTTCAGTTGCTTCTCCCCTACATCTCCCAGCCAACAGCAGGAGCAAGAAAGGGAGAGGGTTCAAGTGGAGAGAACTTCACGTGCCTAGGAATGAACAAAGCCATGAACTGTCTTTTATTCCACAATCGCAGTTTATGGTGTACTGGATGTACGTGGAATACTGGAAGAACTGTGTCTGAAAAGTTGGTTTCTTTGACTTCTCTCTGTCTTTGCAGCAATGCATGCTGAAATGAGAACAAGCATGCAAACTGGTTTTGGTGTCAGACTTTCTTTTCAGCCTTGATTCTGATGGTTAATCTTCCACTGGGATAGGTCTTCAGGAGTTCTGGTCTATAGAAACACATAAATGCTTCTTCCTTTCACACAGTCAGATTAAAAGCTGCTTTCTTCTATTATGCCTGTGCACTTTACAGCCTCACTAAAGCCAAAAATTAGAGGCAGAATGTGGCCTCCAGAGTGAAACTGAGCAGAAAGTTTCACTCACTGTAAACTGACAGGATGGCAGAACATCTTCTTCTATTCCCTGCCTTTTATTCATGTAGAATTGGAAGAACCTCTGTATATTTTGTCCTTTGTGATGCAGGGACAGATTTAGGCAGAGAGAGGACCTACAAGGTTGTATCTCAACCTCAGTCTCTCCTTGCCACTACCATTCTGATGCAATGGGCAGTTAGGGTCATGCAGCAGGGGACATCTGAGCAGCTGTGATGCCTCCTGCTCTGCATTGAAGCTGCACTGGTGTACAATTATGCTGAACAAGAACACATACTGGAGTGCACAGGAAAAATTGAAAGCAGCAAGTCTACAGGAGCTACAGTATTGGTCCAGTGCTGAAGGAACCTGAGAACAGAGTGGCTAAGTTGCTAAAAAAAATGTCTACAACTATCTGGAACAAAGTACTGTCCTTGACACTGGAGAAGTATTATTTAGGTGGCAGGTGAGGGAAATAACTGTGGAGAAAGCCAGAGTTTAGAAAAATAGTCTGCTTGAAGCACTCAAATTGAGAGAGAAACTCAAGAACGCAAATCAGTGAAGCTTTTTGCAAGGATAACCAGTCTATTTCAATCTACTCCTTCAGTCATGGAATTGGTGGTAAGATACACTTAACATAATGACAGAGACAATAAATTCTATATGCATATATTTATCTTCCTATCATAAAAATACACAGATTGTAGAAGACTCACTTTCCCGTGGAATTTTCTGCCAAAAGGATTTTTTCTAAGTGTAGCTTAATTAAAACAAACAAGCAAAACCCAACAACAAAAACACATCAGAAACAGTAATGATCCTCTTTTTTATAAACTCGTGTGATTTTGTAAAGTCTGTACATACAGAGAAGCTATTTCAGGACATAGTCCCTAATAAAGATGATAGTCATTTTTCTCTCCTTACCTCTCTTCTAGGTATCTATGGTCCTAGTAAATACCAGAGAATGCATAGCTCTGAAACTTAAAGTCTTTATAATTAGAATCAGCTATTAATTTTGTATGCTTATTGCATGTTGTAGCCACCAGACATCTCTTTTGACAGCCTCCTCAAAGGAAAAAAAACTGTGAGGCTACAGTTGTTTCTTTAAAAAATACATACATTCAAATGAGGAATGAATGGAGAAACAGCCTTCCATACTTTGTTTGTGACATGTCTGCATCAATAAAAACACTGATTTCCTTTGAGCTGCTGGCCATCTTTTGTACAGGAAATGTGCAAGTCTTGCTTGCAGTTTTTTGAGTCTAAGGAAGTACTAATGCCTCCTCTTGAGGATTAGTTTTTGTCTGTACTATGAAGAAAATACAAGGCTGTTGCATGGAAGTTGGCAAATGATAAAAATAGGTGGAATGATAAAAATGAACAAGGTGGGTTACTTGTGAAGAGGCAGCCTGTGTTGCATTATGAGCTAGGTACATTTATTTGTGCTAAATGAAAGGTTGCATGTTTCAGAAGCGAAAAGAATTAGATCCCACTTACTCAGTGGAAGCTGTATTTTGAGAAAGCAAACTTCAGAACAGAGAAGAGCCAGGGGTTGAGGGGCAATTGGTTGAACATGTAATCCTTCCTGGTTTTACACTAAGGCTCAGTTGCTATCACAGTCTTTGGCAATGTGGTGGAGAGGATCTAGACTAGGCATGGAGAAGCACATTTTGCCATTATACAGCATTAGTGCATCTGTTACTGGGCTTCATTGTCCTGTGCTGATGTTAATGTACTCAGGAAGGGGAAGATGAGAGCACAGTGATGTAGAAAACTCATTAAGTCTCCCAGAATAAAAGGTAAGTTCTCAAATTCACCCATTCAGGTGACTTGAGGTGACTTAATCACTCTTAATACACACAGGAAGATTTGTAGAAGGGCAGTTTTAATGAGCTTCAGTAGGGGAATTGGACCAACTCATATAGGAAATTGAGTGCCAAAATTGTTAATGGGATGGTAATTAGCTGCTGGGACATCGCAGTCTTGATAGATTTTCCATCACTTCCAAGACCTTAAATCTGATTGTGCATTTTTCCATACAATTAGTTTTGACTGAAGCTCATTAAAGTGACTTGGGAATTGTTGGGTGAGGGTGTCTGCTCTGGTTAGGTGAGGGTTTTCTCTTCAAAATGTACTTGTAGTTGATGTACAGTCCTGGTCTGCAGAAAGTTCCAAAGTTCAATTATTTCAGAAAGTAAAAAGCCAGGAATGCAAATGCTCTCCCTCATTGTGTGTCTTCTCTCAGGCACCATTAATTTTTTCGGTGTGGTCTCTGCTTATCCTGATCACCCATGTCCTCACTGGATCTCCAGTGAGAGATAGATCACCTGATAGATCACTATGTTCTTGCTACTATTTGTCAGTAGCACTTGACCATGGGAGACGGATTCCCTGCAGTATTATACCACTTAGCACTTGTGGAGAGTCCTGTGAATTCCACTGAATGCTGCGTGTCACACTTTTGGTGTGACTGAATGGGAAATCAAGACCAAACCTCTAAAACTGTATCTACAACTGTGGAAAGATTAGATGCTTAGAATTCAAGAGGGGTTGTTCAACTCCATCTTCTGTAACTGTAACTTTCATAGAAGTTGGAAAAGACCTTTAAGATTGAATCCAAGCTTAAACCTAACGCTGCCAAGTCCACCACTAAACCATGTCTTTAAGTGGCATGTTTTTTAAATACCTCATGGGATAGTGATTCAAGCACTTCCCTGGGCAGAATCCACCTCTGTCCAGTGTAAAAGCATATTTATTCTGAAGCTGACTAACAAAACTGACAGCAAGTGCTGCGGTTACTTCAGCACACATAATTTTGCAGTGGTGAGGAGAAGTCATGAAATTATGTTTCATCCCAAGAGAGATGGATGTCTGTAGGACACATTCTGCTCCATGATACCTTTGTTACTTGCATGAGATTGTACTGGTCCAAGAGTACAGTATTTCCTGTGGTGTCCTTCCCACAGATGGGCTTGTGTCTGATTGGAGTAATCTGTCTCACCTCTCAACAATCCAAGATGGAGCTCCAGGAAAATCAAAATCCTGTTTTAATTTTGCAAGGGCACTGTGTCTCATACTGCCTAAAGTTTTATCCTGTTCCCCCTACTTTTATTTTACTTGTACTCTCTGGACATCTGCTTCAGTCCTGCCTGCTGTGCTGAAGAGATACCATCCACAGGAAAAAGTAAATCACTTCACTGGGCACAGAGGAAGTTCTGGTAGGACCCAGAAGCAGGCTGAACCTGACTTTGGCCAAACTAGTCATCTAAAGATACCAAAGCATCCGTTATGGTAGCAGTTTTAGTTGCATCTCACAGAAAAAAATATCATGAAGGAAATGATTTTATAAGCTGTAACTTCAGCTAGACACTTTACTCCCTGTCAGAGTAATCTCTTACTTTTATGAGTCACTATAGTAGCAAAAGTCCTTTAATACTGTGCTTTCTGGACAAACTTCCTGGTCGGTCATGGCAGCAAGGTTTTTGTTTGTTTGAGTGTTATAAACCCAGTGCTTTTCTAGTCAGTTTGGTTTGGAGGACATTGTTTATGGAAAAGTACCCAGCACATGGAAATGTATTAATTCTCAAAGGTGTGTAAGGCAGCTTCCCCAGGCTGCGCAGAATCACACAAGAGAGTGGTGCAATAATAAAAAAAAAAAAAACAAAAAAAACCCCCCAAAACTACAACAAACAATAAAAGTCACCTCTTCCCTTTGAACATTTTGAATGAGTGACTTCAGAGAAAGTATCTCAAAGAGACTCTTGCCTTTCTTCTTAATTCAGCACTGTTCAGTGTTGTGTTCAGTTCATATTTGAATCAGGTTTCAAGACTGAAGCAATCATGCAGGAGAGGAGGAAATCCTCCATTCACCTTCATGGGTGCAGTGATACATGTTGTAGTTTCTAAGTTACCTGCATATCAGACTTCCCAGTGGTCTCAGCTATACCCTAAGGATGTTGTCTCCCTTGCTGAATAGTCCTGCTGTTCTCTCCCTACTGTGCAATCTCAGCGTGACCCTATCTTCAGTTCTCAGAGGATGCATCTCTACAGTCGCAGTAGAGAATGGCACGGAGTGCCAAAACTATAAATGCCCTGAGTTGGTATTGTCTGCTCTGTGCTTGCCTGTGTGCAGGTTATACCTCTGGAAGGGAGAAATAGCACAAACTTTGTATTGCAGCAAGCTTCTTTGCAGAGAGGTGTCTTGCAGTGCTGACGTGCTTGCATTGCCTCTGGGTACGGAGCATGTGAGGTCTCTGCTCTCTCAGCAGCGTCTCTGCCCTCTGCTTCCAGCTTGTGTTGTGAACAAGTGCCCTAGCAACCTTAAGAGGTCTCATTTTGTCAGAGAAACCACATATTAAAGCAACAGTATTGCTCATGAGCTGTCAGGACTCAGAAACCAAACCAGTAGCTTTTCAGAACAAAAAAAAGTTTTGGAGTAAACACCTCCCCCCATTCTTCTAAGCATCCATAGCTTAGCAGTTAGTCCCCTGCCTTACACCAGGGCTTTTCAAAGGCCAACACCACAGAGCACTGCTCACAGCCAGCTCCGCTTGCTTGTGAGTTCATTCCTGTTAATAGAGGCTTACTGTCCTGAAACCAGTAGGTGTTTTCAACAGAGGCCTATGAATCTAGTTGAAATATTCTACAGTTTTTCTTAAGAAGTGAGGTTTGTAAAACTTCAAAAGACTTGTTATCTTCCCTGTTTTAATAGAGAACATTTACATTAACTAGTACTCGCTGTCATGAGTTTGTGAAGGAAGTGAATTATTATTATTATCTTGCTTTTCTATCTCTGTAGACAAAAAGTCCTTGGCTGTACATAGAGCTGTCAGAAAGTGCATACAATACTTTCTGAGTCTTCCACAATTCTGGGGGGTATCTGTCTCACAGTAGTTGTTGATTTACTGTATTGTACTCTATTGACCTGCAGCCAATCCATTCAATACTGGCTGTTTAGGGTTCAATTTTTATTATACTAGCAAGCTTTTGAAGAACAGAGCAATGTAGACTACAAAGAAATTTTTCCTGCCCCTTCAGCCAGAGAAGGAACTGTTTAAGTAAATGCAAAGATGGGTGCCTATAGATACCAAGGAAGAAGTCAGACAAATGACAGAAATTGCGAGTCCTTTTCAGTTAATTGAGAAATAACAGTTCAGTCCTGCTGTGAAAGTTTAGTGGTTTTGGGAGCTGGGGGGGAGTGGAAGAGGGTGTTCTGTTTTTTCACTTTGAGCTGGTTAGCCAGTCCTTGCTATCTCAGCAGCCACAAAACACCACCACAAATCCCACTGACGGTGTGGCTGTAAAAAAACCTACAGTGAGTTTTCTCATCTGGGAACATGAATGCTGTGTCATGCTGTTTTCTCAGAATGAATACTGAATGTGTTTCTGGTGCTGCGTTACCTTTATCTTGTACTTCCTCCCTTCCCCTTCATTCTGGGGAAAGTTCAGTGAAGGGAACTCTGTAGCTTTTTTTTTTTACATCTGTCTTAGTGCAGTGCATGTTCGATCTCTCCATGAAGCTGCAAAAATGATCACAGCTGTCTTATCTGCTTACTGCATTATTTTTATGTCAAGAAGTTTTTTGTGATCATGCATGCCTACCCTGTGAACAACTTTTGAGATGGACCAAAGGTTCAGGCAGATTGGCAGGAGGGCTTTAATCTCAGAGGTGTTATAATCCTACAAGCTTCAGTAGGAAGCCGAAGAGGAGGGGAGAGAGAGCCCTTATCAGTGTCTCCACAAGAAAACAAAACAAAACAAAACAACTGCAGTACAGATTTGTGCTGCTTTAGTCACCAGAGAGTACACAGAGGAGAAAAACAGTATAATTCCCTAGTGGCAAAATATTATGTAAGCAGCTCTGCCATGCTATTAAGTATCAGCATATCCAACCCTAAAACACAGCTCATGGTAAAATAGGTTTGATTAACTCTGGTGCCCATGGAACTCCTTGTTTATATTGAGACAACTGCAGTAATTTCCTTTAATGGAGGTTCTGAGAATGGGAAAAAACCCCAACCAAACAAACAAAAAACCCCTTTCTGTTCATTTTGGGAGTACAGGACAATATCTGATGTTTTGAATTTTCATCTCATGTACTCAAAGGATGTAGAGATGCTCCTCTATTCCTCTGCTTTGATGGGACCACCGAGTTTTCCATTCTGGGTCCACAGGGAGTTGCCACCTTGACAGATTGGGGGTCTCAACAGGACAGCAGAGAACTATGAAGCAACATCCAATACTATGTACTAAAATCTTTGCCTACAAGGAAACTGACTGACCAGATATATAGTATTTAATATAAATGTGAATATTTACTTAAAAAATATTGTACATCCATTTACATAAAGCAGTAGTGCAACTGTGGAACTGGGAGAAGAAGGAACTTTGTATGGTTTAAAACTTGGGCAACACAGACCCTCCCAAAGACTCCCAAGGACCAGCATAAGGAGGAAGGAGGGGAAAAGCAGAGAAGAGGGGTGGTTGGGATAATAGCACAACCTTGTGCCCTCTCTTTCTACTGCTCTTGCTGGTAGGTTGTCTCCAGGCTTTAAGCAGTGATCAGGGGACCCAGTGAGAGCAGTTATGTGGAAGCCCCTGCTATGTGTTCTCAGTACAATGACAATCCAGTGACCATAAACTGAGGTCTGGTTCCCTTGTATTTGTTTCTTGTGATTGAACTGTGATTGCAGCAGTTAAGACTTTCCCATAGTTGGAGCACGAGGAATGTCTCACTTTCCCATGTGCCTTCCTTGGTGTCCATTAACATCTGAGATTGCCCGACCTCCTTTCCCTCAGCCATTGCACTGTTGGTGGTCTGCTTCCCTTACCCAGTGGCCTGTTTTGTTTTGTTTATCAGCATCTCTGTCAAATTTTGTTTAGATTGTCCAAAACATTGAAAAGGTATGTGGAGTACAGACAGATACACATAGAAAGCCTGACTCAAAATGTAAACTAGATGGCTCTTGAAACTGGCAGTGGATAGTGCAAACTGTGTCAGCAGTTAAAAAATAAAACCAAGAACAAAGATAGGGAAATAACCATAAAACATTTAATCAGAAGAGTGCACTTTAGTGGGAGGCAGTGCTCTCAGCACACGGCAGTTGAGACCAATATGTTTTTGTGCCAAATTTTACTTCTTGCTGTTTGCTGTGTTGTCCCTCTGGGACAGCACCGTACTCCTGTTTCAGCTCGTAGCACTGATATAATGGAGCTCCTCCCGGAGGTGCTGCTTTCCAGAGTAGGTTGTGTGGTGTTGTGCAGTGTTTGCCTTCCTTGTTTTTAAGCAAATTCCATTATATCTCTGCTCTGGACTTTTTCTGCAGCCATTTCATATTGCCATAAGAATAAATCAAGGGTAATTGAACAATGGGTATTTGGTGTTGCTTCCCGAAGGAAGTAATCTGTATCAGATACTGATTTCAGTATCTGAAAGGAGACATTAAAAAAGCTCAAACCACCAGAAGCACAATAGGTGTGGTTTGGATTGCAATTTGTTACCCAAATAATGCCATTTAGAGCTAGATGGGAAACAATTTGGAAGTGTTAGCTCAAATGTCCAAACTACCAGAAGTTCCTTTACAGCCTGGCACCCTTGCAGACAATTTCTTCATTCAGTCTCTCTGCTTAGGAAAAGAAGCATGTCCCAGGGTTATCCCCATTAACCAGAGGTGTGGGGGATGGTCATATTGTACCTATAAAGAATGGTCTGTCAGCTTCCTTAAACCATCATGAAAGTCACTTCTTTTTTTCATGGAAAGAATATGTAATTCTCATCAAAACCCATGGCATATTTGATATCTATACACAATTTCAAGTGACAATCCAGCAAATCAGAATCTTGTTAGAAGAACATCATTAATAGCAAATTCTCCTTTTTAGCATACCTTTAAGGAACAAAAATGTGAAGACTTTTTCTTTAAGAGCTCAGGAAATAGTATTTTCTTACTGTACATCTGAGGAAAACAAGTTTAGATATTACCTAAACAATTGTTTTTACAGATTATAGCTGTGCTGGGAATATGCTTACTGTATTATCTGTACCTCTGGTCTACCAGCACAACCTACTGAAAACTGTTGGTCCAATGACTGTCAGCAGTTCTGTTGCAAATTTGTGGAAGTTCTTCCTAAAAGTTTATTTGCAG
Source organism: Megaceryle torquata (assembly GCA_024611175.1). NCBI lineage: Eukaryota > Metazoa > Chordata > Aves > Coraciiformes > Cerylidae > Megaceryle > Megaceryle torquata. The sequence continues at coordinate 45,180 of JANIJG010025297.1, forward strand.
TTTAATACAAAAGGGTAAACTTGAAACAGTGTTAAAAATCCCCTTTGTTTCTTAATGTCATGCAGGAATAAAAGCCAGTATTTATTTTCCTCCAATTTAAATTTGATATAGCAATAATATTTCAGAATACCTCCTGTTCATGGTACCTTCTTTTGCTTGTGTCTTTAGGGTTTCTGGATGTGAGTGCTGTGGTTTGAGCTGGGTGTGCTGAACAGTTCCATAAGGCTAATAAGTTCCATTACATCACACACACATTCCTAATCACCTTGAAATGACAATAAATATCAGCTCATAAATTAATTATTTGCATCTGCCTACTAATATTAGAATCAGTTAGAAGAAGCCACCTGTGGGATATTTTTATTCTTTTCTTGTATGTGACAAATATGGATAGATAATCCAAGAGGCTTCAAAGAACTGATCAGGGAATTGCTTATTTTCCTCATTAAAAGATTTTGATAAATGAAAATGCTTGATTTCTATGAAAATCAAACAACCCTAAAAGGTCACAACTCCCCAAATTATGTAGGGATTTTCTTTAAGGGGAAAACCAGATCTTTTAATTAAAAGTTCCTTTTTTCACCTTTTAGCAGTGTAGTTTCTTTCTTTCTTTCTTTTGTTTTTGTTTTGTTTTGTTTTAATTTTATGATGGGTTCAAGCAACTTCAGTTTCTGATTTCCTTTATATGAAAAAAAAAATACTTAGTTATGCTGTGTGGCATCTTTGTGAGAATATTTTGTTCTTACACCATGAAAGAACCTCAAGATTTTTATAAAAAGCAAGAATACAGTGTGTTTTATGGGAACTCCCCCAAAAAAGTTATATGCAAAAAAAATATGCAAATGTATCTAAAACTCCCGGGGCATCTGATGGAAAAGATAAGCTGTTAGGATGTTTCTCTACCTTTGACTGTAAAAGTTGGATTGCTTGGTCAAAGTGAAGGGATAGAGGGAGAATTCAGCAACCTGTAAAATGTAATTAATATACTCAGTATGTTAACAAAGTACAGAGACTGCTTGGAAGGAGGGCTGTCAAGCACACACAAGTCCGTGAAAACTACTGAAGTGCATAAACATATTGTGAAAGCATAAGAGGCTTATACCTTCCTCTTGCTAGAGGGAGATACCCTTCTAATAAAACCGAAGCAGGTCCAGTGTAGAGGGGAATGCATTAGCCAGGTACACACTAAACCTGTATTTCTCACGCTATGTGGTCCACAGAAAAGCAGTCTTGAACAGTTGAGTCTTCTTTTTAAAGACAATTTTTCACTACTAGCAAATATTTCTGGAAATCATGCATTTATTTGCTTTTGCTGCCAGCAGCTGTTCATGCTCCAGAGCAGGGGAGTCAGTGTTTAGACTTGTAGCCACTATTTGCAGCTGCTTTTCACTCCCTCAGTCTGGAGGGGCTTAATGGCTGCTCCCGGTGGAGAAGTGCTCATCAACATGGCAGTAGCATCAAAGGGGAGGATTTACTGCTGATAGCCATGAAGGAATGATTTGCGTGGTCTCAGATGAAGTTTGTTTGAAAGAAGGAAAGGATAATTGCATGAAGATGGATAGAGAGGCAACTGAATAGAGAGGCACATCTGCAAAAAAAAAAAAAAAAGAGAGATGTTGGCTTTACTGTGACTAAATCTAGGAGTACTGGTTCCTGCAGTCCTATCATGATACAAGGTTTCCTCCACCTTTGTCCTACTCTGCGGGACTGACTACTCTGAAGGGACATACTGAAAAGTAAATGTGGTGTAATATATACACTCAATAAAGGTATTCAGGTTTTTTTAGCCCTTTCAGAATGAGGCTCAGCAGAGGGTATGATAAACTGGAAGGAATGGGACAATGGTTTTTTTGGTATCTTCTACCCTATCTAAGTGAGGTGGACATGTCAGAACAGTTTGACCTCTGAAGTCTTTCATTCTTTCAAGTCTGTTGGTACTAATGAGGCTCCCAGGCAGAATGATCTCCACTTTTCTGTAATTTCTCCATTTTCTTTATCCATTCCTGGCTCCCTTCCTCTTTGTTTTCTGCCCCAAAAGGTCATTTACTTGTTTTCTTGCTGTCTGTAGCTGCTGGGGTTCACTTCCTTTCTGTGCATTCTCTTCAAAAGCCTTGAAATGTCACATAGCTATGTGTCCTGCTGAGATGCTCTTGTCTTATTAATGTACCAATGGGTGTTTTTTAATGAGAAAACATGAAAGTACCATGAGCCTTCCTCAGAGCCTGCCAGACTGATCATGAGAAATTGATGTATTGTGTGAAGTCTGAAAAGACTTGGGAATTCATTTTACGTCCGTTTGGGCAAATATGCACAAATAAAAGTTTGTTCTTTAGAAAATGGTTTCAAATTGCCTTTTCCAAATATATTTTGATTAGGGCTCAGGGCTCTGAGGCTGAACACTGCCTGACATGCTATCCCCAGAATAATATGACTAATGAATTCCCATAACATGATAAAGGCAACTTATGTCATGGACTTTGAACAGAGACTTCCATTAACTGTTCTCACTGACTTTCCCCTCTGATGTTAACAGCTGGGGGCTCAAACATGTTCTCTGGTAAGAGCCATCAGATGCTTATGAGGTGGGTGCCTACTCTCTGCTGCTGATCTCCCAGGGAAGTGATGCAGCGTAGCCCCAGCAATGGGGAACAAGCGACTCAGCCCAAGGCTGGAGTTGTGACTAATCCTTGTTCATAGGCTGAGGCAGCAGCCATTCCAATAGTGCTTTTGAAAAGCTGGTAGGTGTTTGCTTGTGAATTTGGGAGCCTCACTTTCAACTCTCCTATGTCAAACTCTTGTCTAAGTTGATGTTTGCTTTGCCTCTACTTTTTGTCCCACAGTGTTCATTGTGTAAGACAGAGGAGAAGGCAGGAGAGCAAAAAGCAAGCATCATCAGGGTAGGCAGCTAACTGAGAGAACTAGATTTTTCTCTGCACTGTGTTTCAAACAGATCTGGAGAGACCTGTCTGTCTGTGTGCAGTTACACTGTGTGAGGCAGGCCTATCCCAGCTTGCTGAGGGAATGATCTGCTGGTTTCCTTAGGGGAAACCTTCTCTTGGCTCTTTCTACCCACGATGCTTGAAGTCTGTGTGACTTCAAATGAAGGGATATAGCTGGTATCAGTAGAAATTTCAGCATTTCTAGAACCACTACAAAATACCTAGGACCACAGATTTCAACAGCCTCAGCTTTGGGTTAGCAACATGGTGGTTGCTATGACATGGGTTTTTGTTTGGTTTCTGAGTGTCCTTGAAAGTATATCAAGCTGGAGAGATGAAATCACTCATTATTTGTGTCTACGTTACCTTCAGGAAAAGCTGAGGCAAAGATTCTGGACCTCATGGGTCCCACAATGGATGATGTGATAAACTGGGGACATGTGCTAGGCTGCATCTGGGAGCATGCCTTTGACTGCTGTATGCCTTTCCTGAGTAGTGCCCCCTGCCAGCATACCTCCCATCCTGCAATGCAACATCTTAGTGTCCCTTCTGCTTCAGGACCACCCATGCTAGATGGAACCCCTCAGCACAGCCCTTGCCCTTGAGGCTGGCTGGCTGGCTGTACCGTGGGGGTCTCTGAGGCAGATGTGGCTCTGTGCTGCAAGCACATGAGAGGCTGCACCCTCACCAAAGAGTAGGTCCTGTGCTCTGTACTTGAGATTTGCTGGGGTCTGTATTATATAGCTGAATTATCTGCTTGTGTGAAACCTGCAGGTATGGGGCAGAGTTCATCCAGTGTCACCTACAGGCAATTCTGTGTAAGAAAATGCAAAGACCCATCCAAGGTCAGAAGCAAGTTTCACCTAATCACTATCCTGTCTCCAGTGATAGCCAAATGGGGAAGCCGGGAGAGGAGTGTAAGAACAAAGTATGCCTATAGATCTCTCCCCAGAATACTCTCCCAAGATCCAGGGATTTTTGGTTCAGTAACTCCCTAAAACTGTGGCAGTAACAGATTTTTCATTGTGAATTTGTAGTATTTTTGAACATGCAGACATTTTTACATGTATTCCTGTGCTGAGATATTTTGCAGCTTAACCACATAGTGAATCATCAAGAATCTCTCATTTGCTTTGAACTTTTTGCCACCTGCTAATTTCATTTAATGCCCACAGCTGTAAGTGGGAATTATACTTTTAAGACCAGAGGATCCCTTGCTCAGCATGCAAAGTGTACTGAAATGTGTGCTGCATGGGCAAGTGGGAATCATAAACCAGAGATTTTCCTGGCCTGTGCTTTGTGATGGCACATCCCACTACCACACTGCCACTAAAACTCTTTTACCACTGGAATTGTTACGTACAAAAATTTAAATCCTGAAATCTAATGTGAAGCCTTGGGGAAGAGGTATGGGAAAGGGATGATGAGGAAGGTTCAGATGAGACTTTGTCTTGATATATACATTAAATATGGTAACATAAAGTCTATTTATAGTTGGGTGAAAAGTTCAGAAGAAAATAAAACAATAGAAGAAAAGTACAGCCAGGGCTTCCCTTAAAAAAAAATTAAAATGCATCAAAATGTTAAATTGTCCTTGAAAATAGGAACAGTAAGATGTAACGATGGAGTGCAAGCAAGACTGGATACATAAGTTATTGATGGCAACAGATCTTTAAATTACATACAGCAGCGGGGAACACCCAGTGTTAAAAGATAACACACACATATCCACATATTGACACATGTTCTTTTTGAAACTTTGGCCTCCTGTGTTGATGTTTTCATTGGCAGCAGGAAAATAAATTTCACCTAATCTCCGATTTTCATTCCAGATAACTTCCTCCTTTTTCCAGCTGCCAGTAGTTACAAGGATGTCGTGCAAGAGTAGTAGCTTACTGGTATGAACTGGTGCCTTAGTCTTGCAAATCTCCTAGACCTGACTCCTGTTCTGCTGAGCTGTGCTTTTTCCTTCGTGGGTTCTGTCCCTTCAGTTTTAAGGGGATTGCCTGCATGAACAACGCTATGGAGCTGATATCTTTGTGAGGAAAACCATGAGTGCTGTGCACTCAAATGAACTTTCTGTGCCATAAAGGCATATCATTCATTTCTTCTGTATCATACTCGTGTGTACATGTGTGTGTCTAAACCTTATTTTGATCACAAAATCAAAGGAAACCACTCAGGAGCTTCTAGGATTAAGGTTCCACTATGCTTAACATCCATCCCTTCTTCCACTACAGACTGACAGGTTTTGAAACAAAAAAGCACTCTTTGGATGGATTAACATATTTAAGTTTGGGGAGTTTCAGTGATCACAGTAGCATGCAAAGCAAATGTAGAAACATCCATTTTGAGATGTTTTATCCATCACTTTTCTCGAATGACATCCCTGCCAGCAGGAGTCTGAAATAGACAGTTGCAGCTAAACCAAACCGACAAATATCTGTTCTAGGACTGTAAAAATGGATCAGAAGAGACTGTGAGAGCTCCTCGAATCTACTCCCCCTAACCATTCTGACCAGATGATTGTCTAATCTCTTCTTAAAACCCTCCACTAATGGAGAGTCGGCATCCTCCCCAGGCAGTCTTTAAGTGCTAAACTAACCTTCCCACTAGAAAGCTTTCCTAATGTCAAATTTGCATCTCCCTTGTGCAATCAAAGCCATTAATTCTGTTCTATTGCAACAGGCATTGGGAAGAGTCAGTTCCCTGCTTTGCAGTAGGATTTTGTGTACATGAAACTTACAGTTTCCCCTCTGCCTTCTCTTTTCCAGATTAAATCTCTCCCATCCCTTTGATCATACCCTGCTGCACACTTTGTCTATATCTCTTCCTTGAAGTGGGCTACCAAAATTGGATGCAGTAATCCAGACCATGCCTTGCCAGCACTCCATGGAGCAAAAGTTCTAGAAATTTCTTTTAATCTATTTATACAGCTTAGTATGACATTTAGCTTTATCCATCGAAAGATGACCTTTGGCTTTTTTGTGACAGAGTAGTACAGCAACATCAAACCCATGGCTGCTGAGCTATGTGCAGCTTGCAAGTGGATCACATATAGCTTTCCTGTTTCAGGCTGTATAGGGTTATCTGGAAGCATTCCCTGTGACTAGAGCCAGACAAATGGCTCAGACACTAGAATTTGTTTCTTCAGACTGAAGTGTAGAAGACTAGTTTTCAATTTGGACTGAATCCTGCAGAAACTCCTTAAGAAACTGTGCTTGTAGAGACTGGGGTGAATCTCGCCAATTGAAGGCTTCCAAGGAAGCAGCCAAGCTACCACTGTATGGCAGAGCAATGGTTTCCCTGACTATCCCTGCTACAAAGAGTAAAATCTAGCCAAACACTCTGCATTTGTAGTCCTTTTATTTCATTACAAAAGCAGCACTGTCAAGCTGGAAATTGTCTAAGCTGAAGATATCAAGAGGGACAATTTCTGCTGAATTAAGCCAATTTGGTATCCCTGGGATGAAGAAACAGGACTGCCAAGCAAGGAATCTCTGGGATCCACTTCTGTGATGCATAATACTGCAGATGTAAGACACTGTTTAGAGGTAGGCTTAGATACAAAGCACTGAGCTGGTGCGTTAACAACCAGCACCAAAGTGTTGCACAGCTCCGTGAGAAGCCTGCGAGGGCTGCTTGTCTTCCCAAGTACAGACATGCATGTGCAGCTGTACACAAGCTCTTCTCTATTAGTACAACCTTTGAATGAATAAACACTGATAAGAGACACTTAAATATTGTGCCTGACCTATGTTTTGACAGCTGTCACTTGTACTGTCTCCCCCCAGGTCTATCTTTTAATTACATCAGGTTAACACAATGTTTCATCTGTCACCCTTGGTTGATAGCAGAAAGGGACAAATTCAGCCATGGGATGAACAGATTTAGCTTTTCTTGCTGCCATGACAGTGTTTGCCACTCTCCACTCGACTCACTTGCTACTCGCAGTCAGTTATCATGGTTAGAAAAAGAAATGGCCTGTCGAAGGGTTGAGCAGTGGTTCAAGGAATTGGCATGTGCTTTAAATGATACTGTAGTCCAGCAGCTAAAAGCATTTTTAGCTGAATCTGTGGCATGTGGTATAATTCTAAATCCCAAGGGACAACTGTATTTTCATCTGCTAAAGGGGTCTGAGAATTGGCTGCAGAATGAGAAAAAAATAGTCTTAGCACTTGAGTGATTACTTAAGCTATGTTCACATCTTTCCATAGTCACTTCAGTGTTGCTGCAAATTGGAGTTGCTCAAATATTCCCAGAGAATAAAATGGAGAGCCTTCAAGGTTAACGTGCAAACTGCTAGATGGGGGATGGAAGTAGTTAACTTTTAATGACATGTTTATGGAGGTTAGGTCAGTCTGCCGGGGACCTGATCAGTACCACACATCTTCAGTGGTGGGTTCTGCAGTGTTGCTGGGATCTCTCATGCGAATAATGAGACTTGGAACTACTCTTTGCAAGTGGGCTGCCTGCTGGAGAACAAAAGAGTGGAATTAGTTTGAAGAAAAAAGTCCTCTAACAGCTTGGAATATAATATATTTTTTAATGACCCTGGAAAATTAATTTCCTTTGGAAAATTTGTAATGGGAAGATCTCAGAATAAATTCTTTGCTGACTGTTGCTGAACTGTGTTAAGATGGAGCAAAATGCAGTATGGTACCATAAATGTTATAGCTTGCATGTATAACCTCAGAGTATTTCAAGGTTTTCTAAATACAAAACTTCTAAATTTAATCAAGACTGGCTAGATTCTCCTCTACTTTCTAATATGCACTAATGTGCACTAACAGAAAGTAATGTTCACATTTAGTGGTTCCTTTGAGATGCACCATTAAATAACAATAATGACATTGATGACAACAATAATTCACTGGAGCTGAAAATTTGTTATCCTTTTGAACCACATTTAACCACATCTCCAGGATCAGGAATGGAAGGGAAACATCTCCTGATTTTTTGTTTGGTTGTTGGTTTTTTGGGTTTTTTTAAAGAAATGAAAGGAGAAGCCATTCTACTTCCATGCATTTCCTTCTAGCTCCAGCCATCTCCCCAGAGGTCACTATAGTGGAGGTACATCTGTCTGGCTGTCTGGCTGACACCTTTCATGGCCAGCTAGCTACTGGTGAGCACACACAGGACAGACCACACCTAGGGACTGATGTCAAACAGGGCAATTGCAAAGGACTGTCACTACTGAGCGTTGGCACAAAAGGCTCTGTGTGTCTGATTTCTCTCACACAAAGCTTCGCCATTTTGTTCTTACTTCTTTTTCTTGTTTGTATGCTAACACTTCTTTCCCTTTGAGCTATTTCAGATGTAACTGAGATAGCAGGCAGAACACAACTTTACTCAGAGAAGTACTGACTCTCATGTTCATGTCTGATCTGGGAGATTCTCTGTTTGTTTGCTTGTTTCGTGTGTGTGTGGTTTCATTTGTTTGTTTTGTTTTGTTATTGTTATTTTGTAGGCAGATAACTTACCCTATCTGCCACCCCTGCCATGACAGGCCTCCCGTTTCCATTCTGGACTTCAATCTCTCAAGCAGTGAGGGAGGAAACTGTAGATGACTGAGCATTTTCTATTTAGAGAAAAATGTCCCTTAAAGGGATTCCTCCCCCCTTTCCTGGAAGGGGTTGTCTGCAGCTCAGGTGGATGACTTGGAATGAATCACAGAGGAGAGGGTGAACAGTCAATTTTGGGTCATCCTTTTTCTCTTGTCTCTTTTCTTCAGCTTCCCAACCTCACTGAAGTTAGATCTTTCAAGTTCTTTCCTGAGAGCAAAATAAGGCAAAGAAAGTGCATCTCTCATTTTTTTCCTAGTTGTCAGCCAAAAGCTGGACAGACTTTAGCACCCATGAAACTGTGAGGAGTCACTTCTCTGCTTCTGTACTGGTTCCTGCTCATCTTCATTAAATGCCTCCTACTTTTCTACCTTTGGTAAAAAGGAGAAACTATCTATAATGCTCTGCAAACTGAAACCCAAAGCACCTGCCTGGAGAGGGAAAAGTTTTTTGATAGCAAGAGAGATACAGAGAGCCTTCCACAAATAGCCTGTGCACACTGCATATCTGAGACTTACCTGCAGCAAGAAATGAAGGGCTGGGGGTATGCAGTGTGCACTGCAGCTGCTCAGGAGACTTCACCTTAACCTCCCCACAGCCATGTCACCTGGCACAGGCTCTCCTTGGCTCGAGGGCCCTGTTCCAGCTAGACTCAGCAGGGCAGTATTTCGGTTGTGGCAGTGGCACTGGTTCACTGTTGCTCACTATCCCATGAAGTTGTGGCTCTGCCCTTAAAAATCTCTCCTACCAGAACTACTTTGCTGCTGCTCTGTGCTGCAATGGGCAATTGCAGCTGCACTGAGATGCTGCTAACACTGATGGAAGCTGCATTAACTTTGACTACAAAATGTGCTGTTTGTCAAGGATTATGCCCTTTCCAGAGACTGCTTGCTGGCTGCTCTGAACCTTGGAGATACCAAACTTTGCAACATTAACATGGAAGAGATTCAGCAAACTCACCAGGAATATGGGGCAAAGCTCTCTTCCATCTTATCTGTGCTCTCATCTTGTCCTTTCTTCCAGTTTGCAGAGCTCTGCTCCTTTCCTCACTGTGCAGTAGATGGGAACATTTGGCTTTTTGCAATCAAAGCAGCTATGAGGGTCTCAGAGGGATTATTTTTACATGTAAGCATTGCACAAGTCCAGCTCCAGGAAAAGTGGCCAATATTTTCTTTAACACATGCTGGTGTAAAATAGGAACAACTCTTCTAAAAGCTTAGAGACTGAGACGGCCTTGAATTAGATCCAGGGACCTCATATTAATTGCAAAACTAAATCAGAATGAATGTTCTTTTATAGTTCTGCTGCACAATGGTCCTTGGACTTAGTGAACCTGGATGTCAAATATGTAGGATGATCCGTACTGAAATAGAATAAAGGGCACATTTACGTAGCTGTAAATTGTCTATCCTTTGCTGAATGCTGCTATATTTGAACAAATCTAAGAGCAAAATCAGATCTCTGCTACTGAGGAGAGAATGTTGCAAGGCAAATGCAGCTTGTTTTACTCAGTCTTGCTCCTTTGCCAGATATTTGTCTTTTCTCTCCTAAAACTAATGCTATAGTGTTTCTTGTGCTGCAGAAATTTACAGTGCATGCCACAGAGGTCATCCATCCTCTTTCATTTTTAAAGGCTGTCAAAGTAGAGTTGTAAGTTTTAACTTGCAGAGTAAGAACCTAAATAAATTGTAAAGAACTCCCATTGCCTTTCATAAAGAGATGAACAGTCCTTTTACGCTTCACATAACTGCAGCAAGCTTTGGAAACAAGGTTACATCTATTTGAGTCATGATGACAGAGACAGCTCAGGCAGCACTAACTGCAAGGCAGATTTCCAAGCAGAGAAAAGAGTTGGGGCCTGCAGCATTTTGGGAGAGACAGCATTTGGGAACAAGAGGAGCCCCAGGACCTACACTTGCCAGAAGCTACTCATTCACACGGAGGCCTGGTACTACTTGTAGGCTGACTGGCACTGTCTTACTCACCAAAGAGGAAGCATCTCCTGCTGGCTTCCCACCAGTACACTCAGTCTCTAATTTAGGAAAGCAAAGTACAGTCTTGCATGCCAGTCCTGAAAAGCCACCAGCTCCAACGTGGAAACAAGGACAGGCAAATCTGTACAGCTCCAGACAAGAATAAAAGCACACTTGCTTGTGAATGGAAACAATTTCAGCGCATGGTCAAATGAAGAGGCTTGGTCTGTTTAGAGTGGAGGAAACTCAGGGAGATCTGATAGCTGCCTCTTGCTAGGAGGGCTGGGGAAATGGAGCCAGGCTCTTCCCAGAGGTGCACGGTGACAGGGACGCAGTGGCATCAGTCACACACTGCGATGAGACAAACAGCAGCTTGGTACAGGGACAAAAATGTCACAGCCAGAAGGATGAAGCATGGGGACACATCACCTATGGAAGGCAGAGCATCTCCATCCTTTGAGGTATATGAAGTTTGACTACAAGGCCCTAAGCAACCTGCTATCACCTTGAAGGCGTCTCTGCGAGGAGTGGGGTGTTGGACAAGACAAGCTCCAGACCCACCTCAATTTTTCTTTGATTACAGGTTGTTACAGATGTTTTTTCTTAACTAAAGTGATTGTGGAAAGTCACTTTCTATTTGCCTCCATTTCCTTACCTTCATATTTGAAACTGCATCTTACTTCCGTGAAACTTAAGTCCTTCATTTTTATTGTCTTTTTTAGTTCCAAGGATGTACTTGGAGGTATACAAGTCATAAGGAAAATTCCAGTCTTTAGGAAGACAAAGACTAAGAAAATTTCATGCCAGGAGTTCAAATATTCTGACACTGCTGTAACACCTTGGGGAAAAAAAAAAAAAAAAAAGTTTCTTGATGAGAGAGATTGAAATTATGAAGTATATTTGTCAATTTCTGTCCTTCTTCTAGGTCTCCAGGAACAACAAGGGTTTTTCCTCTAGATAAGCACCATTAGGAGGAATACTGCTATCTGGTCATTCCCAATCACATTCACGTGAGAATTTGCTTGAAATGATGTAGAAATGGCCCAGTGTTGACTTCTACGGTGCTTGTGGGGATTTGCAACATGAGGCTGAATTTAAACACTTGATCAGGTGTAAGGCAGCATAGAACAGCTCATTCTTGTTACAGACATCAAGAGATGAGAGAGAGTTCCATATCCTAATATGTCAGTGATGTCCAAAAAAATTCTCCTGCGTAGCTACAACCACCTCCTTCTCTTTAGACCTTTTACCCTTAGAAAAGGCAAAGCTTTTTCCAGTAGTAATGCTGGAAACATTTCATTACCTTTCCTGCAGGCAGTTTTCTTTCATCTGTATGGATACATGAGAATGGTCAAATAATGAATGAGCTGATTGGCCAAACATCTGCAGGTGCTCTGTAATGACAACAATTAAGCTATTCTGAAGCTATTACCATATTAAATTAACTTACTGCAATGCTATTAATTAGAGTTCATGTTCTAGAAATGAAACAGTACAGCAATTACATTGCTATTTAATGACCTGTAAAAGTAAAATATAAAAATGGTAAATTTCCTCATGTAAGTAATTTAAGGCTTGAAGATGGTGGGTCAGACTGCTCCCCAGTGTAACTCCAGCCACTTCTGTACTTTTGCAACATGAATGATTATGTTCCGTGTTACCTTTTATCTTGAAAGAATAATTATTTGGCATCTGATAACTAAAGATCTCCAATAACTGTGCCAAAAAACAGAAATCAGGCAAAGTTCAGCTGGTCTCACTGTGAAGTTTGGAACTTGATACGATTTTGGGAAAAAGCTCAATAAGGTTTGTGACTGAGGTTGTCAGTTGACCTCAGCAATGTATATTTTACAGGCAAGATCTAGTAGTGATTATTTTTTTGCATAACATTCTAAGGCTCTCCCTTTATTTATCCCCCCACCTCCAGCTCCGGTGGAACTAAGTGTAAGTGCTTTTGACTTATTATTTGCTATTGAATTTCTCCGATTCTGTGACATGGTGACTTCTTCAAGGTGTATCCTTGAAAACTGAAATAGATGTGACCTGCCTAGTTCTCTGAGGAGTTATAACATCAGGACCCGTGTCCTTGGGTACAGAAGCCTTTGCGGCTGTATGAGTCCCATGAGTCAGTGGGCTTATTTCCCCTTGCATGCTCAGCAAGGACCATGCTTGGAGCTTTGGTTGTTGCTCTTAAACAGAACTGTTAGGGTGAGCTCAATGTGCCTGGCAGTCAGTCCAGTCAGGACCTTTGAAACAGCTCTTGCTCATTATTTTGTACTGCCTTACAAATGAGAACTCTGGATACCATCCAGTCATGACTTGCAGTGTTGTGAAATGAAGAGAATAGGCTGGAGCAACTGAAACACTTCTGGGTTGCTATCTGCAAGAGCAATAGAAACTAAGACAGCTCCCATCCATAAGCTATCATCCAACACAAGCTAAATTTGCAAAGCAACCTATGGCTGTTGCTTTTGACCTGAGTGAGCTCTGAGCCACAGCTTCTTCTAGCCCTCCTGGCTGGTGACTGAGGGTTACAAAAGGGATAGCTCTGATGCACATTACCCTTCTGTAATACATGGCCTCAGATCCTGACTGTTTGTCCATGCATTTTCAGTTGCATACTTTTTGTGGAAAAAGCAGGGCCGTAACTCAGGGCATAACAAAAAAATTATCTCGATGAGAAGCTGCTATACTTAACCTGGGATCTTCCATAACATGCCTTTCTTCCCCTGGTGAGAGAGGAGAAACTGTGGGATTTTAATTATTCATTTTATGGATGGATCTGAATGTTTATTGTTGTTTTAACTATCAAAATGTACAAATCTATCCAGAGAAAAGATGGTGATTTCTTTTATTTCTTTACACTGTGTGGGGCAATGGCAAGGGAATATTTCCATCTTTATTACAATAAGCAATTGCCTGAGGAACAGTGGGGCACAGAAGTCTGCAAGTTTGAAGAAAACAAGATGACAATCAAAACTGGAGCTGAATGTTTAGGTGTCTTCTCATATTTGATGAAGGTTTCTTATCTTCTTTCTTCCTGGGCATCAATAGTCAAAACTGTTAAAAATAATACCTTACCAACCCAGAACTTCTTGGCTGTAGTCTCCTTTACATCTTTTTTTTTCAAAGACTGATGTATTTAGTGTATTTATTTCTAATTGCAGTAACTTATTGAGTGTGTGTCTATGTGCTTATGTTACAGATATAACTGACATGCCCCATATGAAATCCCAGGAAGGTATTTCTGTTTAAATATCTAACATTGTTTAGCCTCGAGTGTTTTAAATCAGGCTTAATCCCTTTTGCCTCTTAACCAGACTGTGGTACTCTATAATTTTAAAAATAGTTTCATAAATGTGAGCAGGGAAACACGGTCTTGACAGACCGCCCTGGTTATCCTCACAAACTTTAGAGGCAAGCTTTCAAGCCTTCAGAGCAGATATAATGTAAAAATGAAGTCAGAAGGCCCATGATTTATATCTCTCTTCTTGAATGTCTATAAAAAGGGATGATGGGGTCTTGCAAAAATGGATTAATGGATTGTACTTGGAGCTTTGTGATCCTTCATGCTAAACCATTTTGAATGTTCTGGATTGACCTTTTGTTTCATCTCTCTGTTGGAGCTTTTCCTGTAGACACGATTATAGTGGACTGGAGATAGAAATTCCTTGGTGAGGCTTTCATATGTGGCTTAATTTACCAAATAAATTGTGTTCTGTATTAGTATTATTTTAACTGTTATTTCATGGAAATGGCAATGTGTTTGAACAACTTTTCCTTTTAGTATGGATGGTAGAGGCTCAGAATATAAAATTTCTTATCTCACTTTGGAGTCTATTTGTCTCCAAATATAGTTTGGAATAGCCCAATATTGTTTGGAATATTTATTAATAATTGAACCTGATCTTCATTTATTCCTTGCAAATTTGGCAGTAACTTCTTGTGTCCCTAATTACAGGAAGCTTGTTCTGTTAGGGTGCTAAAGTTTACCGGGGAAAAAAGGTGGCACAGCTTCTATTTGTTGTGTGGGTTTTCACAGGGTGCAGATGAAAAATCCCAAAGTTCTGGTCTCACTGGAAAACCTGCAGTGGACTCTTGCCTTGACAAGTTTGTAAATTCAGGAATCCAGAGGGTGAAATGTTCCTCAGAATCTTAAAGTTATGTGTCAGGGGTCTGTCCACTTGGACAAAGCCATACTTTTTTCCTCTTATGTTCTGCTTTTAATGATTAAACAGAGCCATCAATCCATGAAAGACAAGTATGTGAAACAAAAAGCTCGGCTTAATTGTTTCCTACTGCACAAGTGAGGATTCGGTTTAAGGATCTGAGCCCACACAGCATTATGGGTACTAATTTTAGATAGTCACCTTTTTGAAGCTTATCCTAACCTAATTAAATGTCTGTTTTCCCCTTAGGGCTGGCACTTTTACTAGATGAGATAACAGCTGCATCTCTGTGAGAAGCCTTGTGAAGGGCAAAATATTTGTTAGCAGTTGCTATTTTCAGCCTTGCCAGAATAAACAAAGAGCTAGGCACCTGCAGTCATTTCTTTTAAAAAGTCAGCACAATTCACACGTACTCTGGGGTCAGCCAAGGAAGGTGCGGGGAGAATGGGCAGGCTCAACCATGAGGCTTTGGGAAGATGCTCCTGGAAGAAGTGATAGACTTTTCAGTTTGGAGCCATACAGGGTTGTTAGGTGATTAATAACACTCTTCTAGCAAGGGTGAGGAAATGGAATGCTTTGAAATTATTAATGCTTCTTGGGACAGGCCAGTGTGATACCCCATACTGGCTATAAACAAGAGAGCTAGCACAAACAAACTGAGGAATTTCAGACACATGCAAAGGCAGGAGAAAAGAGGAGAATTTTGGCTTTTTTACTCGTTTTAGGTTTTTTGGTAATAAACCACAGCTAGATTTCTGAATACGTAAATTGAAGACCCAGATTGTCTAAACAATATGTCTTCATCTCAAAAACAATTAGGCTTTGGGCTTAACGTGCCTCAGAGGGTTATAAACTAGATCCAGGGTAACTTCTTACACAAGAAAAACATTTCTGACTGTGTGGGAGAGCAGATGACATTTAGGTAAACTGTATTTGCAGAAACCCCCCCTGTGCCATTAGATGCCAAATGGCTACTATCACTGACAGACCCCTGCTTGGGTTCATCCGAAGCTACAGAAGAAAATAAGCAGTTAATATAGTATGCCAAATGCTGTGCTGATAAAGTAGAGAGGATTAATCTGCAGACAGGTATTACAAGGGTCAGCACTGTTGTGCTGCAGTGTTTTGCTGCTGGGTTTTGTAGCCCAGCTCATGCTATGTGGCAGCCAGTAACATTTATATTGCAAACACGTCTCTGAGCAGTGCCTCTGGTTGCTGTGCCACATCAAACTCCAGCCTGAGCCAGAGTGAATGGGCATTTGTGGCTCTGTTCCCCAGAGTAGGTAAGGAAAGGCCGGGAGTGATTACAGCCACACGTGGGTTTGGATGGGGAAAAGGATCTGTAGCTGCTCCCCATCACGTGGTGGAGGGCACCTCATGCCAGGGAGAGCTGTGTGGATGAGTATACAGCCCTAACACAACTTAGGCAATCTCATCTTGAAAGGCAGTGTGTCTTTGGAAGACATACACCAAAGTCTGGCTCCAAATTTGACACCAGCTCTGTCTGCAGTGGTAAGATCTATGTTGTACTGGATAAAGATATTTGGAAGAATGTCATGGCCCTAGGTGAACCCACAGGTCTTAATGGTCTTGGTAAGCCTTACCTGGGACCACCCTGCCTAGGGCCCCATTTCAGCCCTTGGGGCTGTCAGTCCCTGTTCTAGGGATGTTGCAGAAGTGCTGGTCTCCAGCTCTATATGGCCCATGTCCTGGCTTGTCCCTGTGGTGACAGTCAAAGCCCAGGGAATCAGTCCTGCTTTGACTGACAGCACAGTAAGGAGCCACTGGAGTGGAGGGTTAGTGGATGTTTCTGTAGGTCTCAGGCCATTTATTTCCATGTATTGAAGGAACTGGAGGAGACTTAAGGGAGTTAGGCTGGGGTTGATTTCTCACTGCTACTTGGCTGGGTTGGGTTTGAAAAGAAGTTATTAAAGTGTCTGCTTTTTGTCTGCTCTGCTTAACTGCATTCTATATGAAGCTTTGTTTTTTTGGGTTTTTTTTTGTGTGTTTTTGTTTGTTTGTTTGTTTGTGGGTTTTTTGTTGTTTTGGTTTGGTT